>JAGGAT010000110.1:0-74837 GCA_017657195.1 Termitomyces sp. T70a | reverse complement strand
AATACCCCTCCTCCTTCAGCACATTCTGGACAGTCTGAGGAGAGACAGGATTGGAAATGATGTTGTTGATAAAATTGGTGGCCTGAACAGCTATATCAAGTCTCCCAGTTGAGATTTGTCAAACAATCACTTGTTTATCATGTGGAGTAAGCTTAGCTAGATGGCCTCCAGGATGGTTTTCCTTGTCCACCTCCAACTCTCTACTGATTCTCCCAATAGTAGACTTCCCTGGACCAGTTTTAGCCTCAATCTAATGCAGAGAATACCCTTGAGCAAGGAGAGAAGCAACAGTAAAGCATTGTGCAGGAGAAGTAGCTTTCATGATGGTGGTTGAAGGTCAAGGTGTGGTTCAACCAACTTGAACCACTCCCAAATATATCCAAACATGGTTACATGACTCTGTTAATATTTCCACATGCAACTTACTCTTTATTTCTGACTAAAATAGGGATAAATCTGCAAAGTTGAAGATGCTCAAAAAACTGTTCCAATGAGTGAATATTTTAAAATGGCCATTACTCCATCAGTTTTGATTTAAATTACACAAACTAAGATGAAATTTGTAGCTGCAATGCCATAGTATTTTACATGATTTAACCAAAATTTTAGATACTTTCATTCCTTCATGCCAATGTCATCTTTCAAAAAGTATAAAATATTGGGACAGTTTTTTGAGCCACTGTAGATTTGATTCAGATCTATAATCAACAGCAGATCTGTTGTAGCACTGAGCTGTTCTACACTGTAATGAACCCAATAAGGAAAGTCCTTCCTGCAAGTTAGGCAGTGGTGTATGTAATGAGCTTAGTGACAGAAAAAGTTGACCCTCTAATTGCTCCTCCAAATTGGCTATGCATCTGGCTATCAATGAAGCTGATCTGCTAGGAGCAGAGCCATCATCAGCAGGCTATGTTTGGGTGGTCCTGCTATTTGCATCATAGATTGGCCTCTGTTTTCTCTTTTGCCCTCTCTTTTTGCAGGTAGCTTTTCATGCTGCAGCTGCTGCAGTGTTTTTTTCATTATTAGCTCTAGTTCTATACTTAGCAGCTACTGCTTTTTTGTGATGATTAAGATAAACTATACAGCAGAAAATGATCATAGAGAATGCATCACCATTGTCAATGATAAAATGCAGTCTATTAATCTGTATTTGCATCAAATCAAAAAGCTTTGCAAGCTCTTTGGAAATTACTTACAGAGAAATTGTTTCTATATTCTCATGTTGTTCAGGTCACTCCAAGCAAGAGTGTAAAGACTTGAGCTTGCACATTTCTTGAAAAAATCCAGGCCTAAAGTGTAGTCAAGACCCATGTCTATGCATGCTGCTGCAGTGTTTTAGTATAACTGGAATCTGACTCTAGCATTCAGAGAAGGTATTATGTTCTATAGAAAGCAGATTTAAATGCAAGTATAGCTATATAAGATATCAATATTCCTAGTTCATCAAGACTCAAAGTATCTTAGATATGGCAATCTAATTCTGATACAGAAAATGAATTTGCAACTATCTGAATACAAGTGGTCTTATTTATATTTCCATTCATAAACATATCTATTTATTTATATCTATTTAGCTATGTCTTTGGAAATGGAAAAATTTAGATGGGTACTCCCTAATTTTATTTTTCTCAAAACTGCAAGACACAATAGATGCATAGACAGATTGCCTAATAGATCAAACACTGCTATGAGTAGATCATCTGACAGACAACAGATTTGTGGCATTGCCATATGCAATAGAATTATTGATATTGCATAATCACTAATTATTCACAAATCACAAAAATCTTGCTACATATTACTATCCTCTTTATAGGCAATAGTACAATGGCCTCTATCTCTGTCCTATACACTGTTCTCCTTCAAGCCACTATACTAGAAAGTTTACAAGAAGGTTGTTGACTACTTTGAGTCATGCCTTATTGCAGCAGTTACTATACATGACAATCTTGAGGAAAGTACTAGAGGAGCTGAAGAATCATGGATGATTCAGCATCTAGATAAGGAGTTGGTAAGATATCTTCAAAATAAGTAAATAGATTATTATTTAAATGTGTCATAGGATTTTGTATTATCATATCTGGAAGCTGCATCACTGAACAATGTAGTATGCAAAGTTCCAAATATTATCAGGAGTATGAGCTAGTTGTTCCCTCTCCAAAACTACCAAACTTTGCCCAGAGAGGTACTGGAGTTGGTTGAGGACTTTCAAGGTCAAACCAGAAACCTCTATGGCTGTGATTGGTAACTACATTGGCTGAGAGGATGTCTAGGTACTAACCAATGAAATACTGAAGCATTGCCTTCTTGTACGTCAGCAAGGCTTCCACTCACTAGAAGGCTTCTTGGCATGTCACTGGCCACTCATCAGGTTGCCATCAGTGGATGGGTTGATATCTATCTCAACACTAAAGGATTTGGTCCATATGTTTGCAGACAACTACTCTCCCCAATATCAACTCTCTCCAATGGCCTTGTCATGACCTTCCTCCAAGGGCCCTCTCCAAAACCCCCAATCACCTCTGGGACCTCCCTGGAACCTCCATGCAGCTCCTCTGCTAGCCACAATGCATGCCACCACCCCTGATACCCAGATCACACTGCCATCACATGCATCACCCAGTAGAAGCCCAGTGATTAAGCATCACACCCTTTGCTGCCATTATTCAAGTAGCACCTAGCCATTGCCCAGCTTTCACACATCATGCCAAAGGCTGGCCATTCAGATCTTTGTCAACCTATAGGCCACCTGTATAATCTTTTCAAATACAGCTGCTCCTCTGCCTTGTCACCACCCATAGAGTCTGTGTCACCACCTTAGACACTCAAACCTCATATCTATAGTATATAAAGATCCTAGGTAGCTCTAATGTACCTTAGTCTTAATATTACAGTAAAACTTGTGTGCCCTCTCTTTATACTTGTCTTTGCTTGTCTCTCTTGTGCTTGTCTTCAGTCCAAACTTGTTCAGCATGCACTCTATTAACTAGCATGCACTACATGCTTTCAAACTAACCCTGATCTCATCAAGAAACTTTGTCTTCAATTTGACCTCTGCTTTAATCCAACTTCCTCAGTCCTGGAGCAAGCTGTTAACTCTGGAACTTGCTTATTTCACCATCTTGTATCCTGGACAACATTCCAGAGCACTCAATACTCCAATTACACATAGTTCAGCACTTGAGTTTGCCTTGTAAAGGTGTTGCTTCTTTGAAAAAGGCCCTGGGTCAGCAGAACCTGACAGGCTTTCCTTGCTCCATATTGATCCCTCAAATCTACAATATCTGTTCTACCATCTATACCAGAAAAGTAAACCTGGACTAGTATATGACTCCACAAGAAAAAAGTCTTGCATTGTAGTTCAAGCAGCATCACAACCCTCTTTTCATCCAGTGTTCCATGTTCCATATCCACTAGACATTTATGGAGCTGAGTGCAACTGATGATGAAAACATGAACATTGCTAATCTGTCTAATCATGATCTGGACCTGGAAGATATCCAATTTGAACAAGTCCATTTCAGAGATGTAGGCCTTCTACTCCTCAATTTTGTCATGTTCCACTAACCCAACTCAAATGCCAAACTATGTGTACTGAGGCATTGAGTGCTCCAGGATGGGGCACAAGGCAGCAAAACAAGCAATTGGGCCCACATACACCAGATGACTTTGCATTCTTCACAGAAGACTACCTATGTAATTCTGATGACTTCTATTCCAACAGATTACACTTTGATAATAGATCTAATGCAGAAGATGGAATCTATGGAGAAGACAAATATATGGACAGTGATTTTCTTGATTAATTAATAGAGTCAGCTCCCTATAATATTTGCAATTCATTGTTTGTCATTCAGATTATCCATCCCAATCCATCAGTGCATCATCTATTGTAAATTTCATTTATCCATTTATCTATTCATTCCATTGGAATAGAGAGTAGATTGCTATCCTTTTTTTCTTTTTTCACCTGAGTCTGTAGTGCAGTGGATATGTGCCTGTCTGTCACTGGTAACCTCTATGGGCATGGATTCAAATCCCCCAACAGGCATAGATTAGTTAAGAATGTTTCTTTTTTTTTCTGTCTGTTTGATATTCATTTTGTTCAGAATCCATTGACAATCACAATAGCCTGTGTTTCATGTATTCCTTGATAGGGACTAGATATTGCCATCCTCTACAGTACAGTGAGTGTGTGCTCTATGAGCATGTTCTATCAGAGGCTTATCTATCATAAATCCATCATAAATCTGTCACAAATCCATTATTAATCACTCTTAAAGCAATGGATAGATAATAGCTACTTACTATACACAACTATTCAAATATTAGAAATCTGTCAGAAGTTTCCATTGTACATTTTACCATTATTCAATGGTACCCACCATTTGAAATCCATTATTTATTATAAATCTGTCATAAATCTGCTACAAATTCACCATTGATGCCTTCCTAACCAATGGATAGATAACAGCTACTATACACAATCATTCAAATGTTAGAAATCTGTCAGAAGCTTCCATTATATATTTTACAATCATTCAATAGTTTTCATCATTTGAAATCCATTATTTGTCATAAATCCATCACAAAGTCCATTACAAATCTGTTATAAATCTGATATTCATCACTCAGAAAACAATGCAATACTATACAAATCTGTATGTAGAAAATGTGTCTGAGATCTCCATTGAATGTTTAGCAGTTATTCAATGGTTTTTATAATCTGCATGGCCAAAAATCTATGACTCATTGCAAATCTGCTCTGAAATTTGTCATCCACCACCCAAAAATCCATGGACAGAGCTGCAACTATATAAATCTGCTAATAGGCTAATAGTACAGCACACTGTTAATATTCCATGGCTGTGTGTTCTACAACACATTATGGAGTTTCACTCCAGGTTAGTGGACTCTGCTGGACATGTCTTGTATAATACAAAACAAGCTCTGCTACAATGTATGACACATACCCTTATAATGTTTCTATGTGCTTTTTTAGCCCAATCAACCTCCAGATTGTTCTTCTGGAGCTGTAAGAGTGACATCTGAAGGCTGTGGCTTAGTCACACAGCTGGCAAAAGAAGATCCAAAGTATATCAGTGTATGTATAAGTAAGTAATAATATGGCAGAGGGAGATCCAAAGAGAACAAGTCTAAGGATTCACCTTGCTAGGCACATAAGAAAATAAAAAGTAAGTCACATGATATATAAGTCACATGTAAAGTTACATGTCCAGATTACCTGTTTGGATCACATGTCTAGATTACATGTGCAGCTGAGTCTGAAAAGAGTGAGTAGATGATGCACTATGATGATGCACTATTGCCATCAATTACTCTTTCTCTTGAAACTCAGACAAGTCTGATGCTTCTAAGGGTCTAGCACCAGAATCCAGTAAAATAAAGAAGTGGGTTACTTGTGACCATGAAGTGGAGGATAAGGCTTTGAAAAGGGAAGAAGAAGGAGAGGAATGAATGGAGAATGGAATGCATGATGAAATAAATAAAAAGTCTCCTGATAGGAGCCAGGTAATGCTGAGGATCATGTCCTGCTTCCCAAGGCTTGTGACTTCAAAGATAGCACACTCTACATGAGACTTGTAGTGGAGAACTACATTCACTATAAATCAGATTGATCTAGCTATATTTGGGGTACTGCTGATGTTGTACACAGGAATAGGAAAGATGAGAGGTCAGGTAGTGAGGTAGTAGTGCTCTATTTAATCAGCATCCATGAAAAGCCTAGTTGCTCCAGAGTCTAGGAGGTGCCACAATACTTTAGACTTGCTGCATGTTAGTCATTGTGACCTTCACATTCAGTTGGAGTAAGTTGGGTGACAGAGCAGATGCTACCATGTAGCACTGCTGTCAGGGGACCCATCTTTCATCCCTTCTTCTTACCCTCTAATCCTTCTCTGGCCACCCCCACTATAATTTTTCTTTATGCATTTCCTCAAGCCCTACTGGCCAGTACTACTTTTAGAACTCTAGCTGCACTAGTTCTCTGTCCATAATTCATTTACTGTTAGTCTTCCAGCATAGCTGTATTGGGACCCCTCTTTCATCTCTCATTCTCATTCTTTACTCCTTCTCTGGCCACCCTCACTATAATTTTTCTTTATGCATTTTCTTAAGCCCTATCTGCTGATACACCTTTTAGGACTCTAGCTGCACTGGTTCTCTGTCCATAATTCATTTACTATCAGCTCCCCAGCACAGCCACTTCTGGATTTGGACAGTCTCTAGGTTTCCACTGTTTTAGGTTAGGGTTGAGGCTTTTTGTTATTCTGTACAGTAGCTCCCATGCATCCAGAGCTTTGAAAGTGCCACCTTTGGCATAGGGGATCCCCAGAGTTGTTCTCTTTAGATCTCCCTCTACCAGGTGTGTAGCTATATTTGTACAACCTTAGATAGTACTGAATATACTTTGGATCTCCCCCTGCCAGCTGTGTAACTTAGCCATAGCCTCCAGAGGTCACCCTTACAGGTGCAAGGTCACTTCTGGGCTGGAGTGGAGAATGCAAGAGAGGAAGTGGGAATGGAGAAGGGAATGTCAGAATGTGTGCTCATAGTTGCAGGGGCAGGGGCATTAGCAAAAACTGTATTAATAAAATTTACCAATGAACAAGCAAACCAGTTCACACTGGGCAACAAGGGCATACTACTCACCTGTCACCTCCCTAAAAATCCTCCTTTGCATCCTTTCAAGATATTGTGTTATCCCACATTTCCTTGGCTAGAGCGTTCAGTATTAAAGCATTTGATGAGAGACCCCAGCCACATTCTAGGCTGCCAAGAGTTGCAGGAGTAGTTCCTCCTGCTCCTCTGGGGTGAGGTAGGGAATGTCAAGGCCCAGTGAGCACTGGTGTGCAAAATGGCCTAGAGCACTACAGTGCTAGCATAGGGGTAGGAGTGCAATATGTTGGCAGAGGAATCTACATTTATTGGAGCATTTAGGGGTAGTGCTGGGGCTGTGGATAGCATGACAGAGATGGCAGCCACAGATGCAGTCATTTAGAAGTGAGTAGCAAAGGTGGGGAATCATGTCATAGGCACTAGTGTGGCAGCCTTACACAGGTCACACTTGAGCTCCATGAGCTGCCACAGGTCCCAGGCAACCTGGTACCATAGTTGACTTGGTTATTAGCAGGGCATCTTTTGCAAAGTTGTCCATGCACTCTATAAAAGCTGGATACAGTCCTTCTCAGAAGATGAGACAGAGCTGGAGACCATTAGAGTAGGCAGCTTGTTCTATTGTCAGGAAACACTCCCTTTTCTCTTCTTCTCTCTTCCTTTTTCCTTTTCTCATCTCTTTTTTCCAGTGTCTCCACACTTACATTTATTCTATTGATTCACTTACCTTTAGTTTAGGTTGGCTGGTGGCTGTGTGCTTTGTAAGCATCCATCCCAGCAGATGCTTACATAATGGAGCCATATGACTTTTAACACTATTTTTGGACCCTTGGCTCTGGGAAATCTTAGACTTGTTCTCTTTGGATTCACCTCTGCCAGGTGATTAACTACTTACTATTCTTGTTATATTTACCTTCTAATATACTTTGGATTACCCTCTGCCAGTTGTGTGGTTAGCCACAACCTGCAGAGATCACCCTTACATCTATGAGGGCCTGGAATAAGTCTATGTACTTATCCAGGGAGTGCTTCTCTTATCCATACTGGTGATAATGCCCAAAAATAGATCAGTACTGTTATAATTACAAATACCAACTCAGAATATGCATTGGATGCACTAAGTTACAAGAAGTTCTGGGCAGGGTCTCAGGAAACATGCCAAAAGGTGTGGAGAGTATGGCAAGTGTATGTGGCAAGCCAAATGTGCAGCAAAGTGTAGGCAGGTAGAGTAAGCCAAGTGTATGTAGCAAGTGAATGGATGTGCTAAACTTATAAATGTTTTTGGATACAAGTTACCAGCAAAGAGATAGGTGTTTTGGTGTTTTTAAAGCATATTCCAAGCTCAGATGCTTTGCCATAGTTGAAAAGATGTGTATGTTCAAAAGGAATGAGCTAGAGAAGCATAGTAACAACACACAGCAAGAGTAATGTTGGCAATTTAAAACTTAAGATGCACCAAAAGAAATCTGGAATGTGGGGTGATCAAAGAGGACTTGGTTTGATGCTACTACTAACAAAAAGTAAGTATTTATACAAATAAGAGCTTTCTGTCACCAAAGCACTAAGTGGTAAGAAGATCTTAATAAATGCATGAATTAAACTATTTAATGTGAAGTCCACAATCAAGCTATCTATAAAAGTCAGAAATTGGTGCCAAGAAATGTCAAGTACCAAGGTGAAATGCTAAGCTGTCTGTCATGATAAAACTTCATCATTCTATACTGCTAAGCACTGCCATCACTAAAGGACATCAGTTCTGATCATTTTGATGCCATTTGTCACCTGTCCATCTATCCATCATCAGTGCTATCATTGATGGAGGAAGCTCATTGCTGTGTGTGGCCATTAGATGCTGCCTGTAATAGTCTGATTGCATGCACTAAAGTGCCTTTCCTTCCTGTGACCTATAATTTGTGACCTATCCCATGCCATACCATATGATTGGTGTGCTTAGCCCAGATAGAGGGTTATCACTGGTCCTTGTCTCAAAGAGCCAATGCAGCCATCTTGGCAGGGTTCTAGGGAAAGAACTTGGCTCTGAATTTCTGTTCAAACTCAGCTCAATCTGCAAAGCCAGTGACACTGTCACATTGCATAAGTTGCCACCTGTTGCCAGCTTTATATAGGACAGGACCTATGCAATCTTCAGCTCATAAGAAATGAAATTGTTCCCACAAAGCTGGATGTCAGTGATGCAGGATTAAAGAAAACACTCCCTGAATGCATGGTCACTGCTATATGCATCTGAAAGCACTAGGCAGGAAATATTGGCATGTCTCTGCACTGAAAGATCAGTTCTAGTAGTGGAAAACCAAGGTGCTGGTAGCAGAAAAGGTGGGAGTGTGGTAGATGCTGCAGAGAGGTGCTTGAAGAGTGCTTGAGAAGTGCTTGGAGGGAGTCAGAGATGGTTTGGGTAGTTTGGCAGAGGGTAAAGAGTTCAGTGGTGTAGTGACAGAGGAAGGTCTGAGTGAGTTGCACCTGCACTTTCAGCTGAAGCAGGTGGCTACAGGCATTGTTCTTAGGGGCCAGAGCATTTGAAGTGGGATCTGAAGTAGACATAGAAAACACAGGGGCTTAAGTCTGGTGGGAAAATAACAAATAGAAGCCAGGAAAATATTCTGGCAAGCTATAGGGAGTTTCTAGATCAGAATTAGAAGACTTGTTCTGCTGTAAGGGCAACCTTCAGATTTTGTGGCCATCACACAACTGGCAGAGAGAAATCCAAAGTGTATTAGAGGCTGTAGATACAACAGAAAATATAACTAATTACCTGGCAGAGGGAAATCCAAAGAAAACAAGTCTAAGAGATCCCTTTGTCATGGCATGGTGCATCAGTGCAGGGGTGGGCATGAAAACAACTGTACAGTGCAAGGGAATACTCCAAGAGATATCCTGGAGATCTCTGAGTTTGGATTGGCCAAAAGAGGAAGCTGACAAAGTATTTGAATATCCAGATGCTGACAAAGTGGCCAAAAATAAAAGTCCCCTGACACAATCTGATATTGTAGTCTGATTCTGCACTGCATGAACCACACAAGATAGTTCTAGCTCATAACCCAGTGGTTACAGTCTGATAAAATCAGTTGTTCCTGGTTTTGCATCTCAGTTTCATTCCCTTTCTTGCCAGTTAAAAACTGCAGTTGTGTAGCATTTATTTTATCTATCACATTGTAAATAAATGTAAACTTACCATCCAAGCCTGTTCACTTGATCCAGAATTAACATTGTTTACAGCTTCTAGTTGCTCCTCATAGTGGCTACTAGCACTTCCCTCATGGCTATCAGAGTTAGACTGATTTCTGTTTTGAGACACTCAGAGGATGGCGAGACATTGAGTTCATATCTAAAATGATTACAATAGTTTTAGACTGTCTTGTAAGTGACAATCGCACCACAACAGACATAACAATAGCATGGTCTAGGGTTTGAGCTAGGCATAGCAAGTTTGTTGCAGTGTAAGTATTTGAGCACTGGATGAGTGTGTAGAAAGGTGAGAACTCAAAACTCAATTGGTGTGGACTGATATATATCATGTTTTATACATGTTTTATATATACTTAACAGGGGGCACAATGGTGCAGCTGACACCATCATGTCTCCTAAGGGGTTACATAATCCTTGAGTGGGGAGAGCCTTAGTTCAAACCATGCCTGTGTAGAAAACACTTTAAACACCACATGGGTTATTCAACGCCTCCAGGAAGCCACTGCTCTTATGTGTTCAACTAGGGAGGCTTTGTTGCACAGGCCACTGGTAAGCGACCAATTAACACATGATTTGATAGAGTAATGTGTCCACTGCACTCCTGTCCAATTAGAAAAAAGAGAGGGTTGCCCAATGGGGCAGATTTGGGAGGGATCTGGTCCTGCAGATCATGTCAAATTTGGAAGAGCTTTGGTTCAAAAAATCCTTGGAGAATACCAAATATAGCAATTGGGAGGGATCAACCTGTTAACCAAGCATGTCCTAGTATGGGTGGGTGGGAAAAGAAGGTGTCAATAGTTCAATCAGGCTGCCAATGTAATGTGTAGTCCATTGGATGGGTGACAGCATGGCTGTTGAGGTCGTGGTCAGCAGGGTTTGATCAGGTGCCTAGCTGGAAATGGTGTGGCATGACTGTCACTGAACCAGCCTCGCTGACCAATTCTATTGTGGGTTCCAAATCTCAGGATTGATCTCTGGAAGATACCATCTGGGTGCAGGGAGTGGGTTTGTCATGAGCCTCCTACTAGATGCTTGGCTAGAGGGAGCCACAAGCTGTGGCGATTGGGTTCCAGCCCTACACCAACTGAGCACTGGCAAGCATTGCTGAGAGTAAAAGGAGTTTAGAAATTGGGACGGCACATTAACAACAGATGGGTAGGTAGTTACATGTGGGAAGTAGTATGAACCTGGTTTAGGATCAAATTGTAGTAAAAAGTGGCTATGAGGTGTAACCAGCACACTTGAAAAGGTGTCTGGCTGGAGTACCTACTGGAAGTGTCCATAATTACTGCACCTTACCATACTGTAGGACCTAGGATGCTATAGCTCATGTGTTAACTTGCATAAAATAGGTTTTGAAGGAAATAAAAAGTTGCATTCATTCATTCAATACATACTTAACATTTAAAGTTATACCATGGGGCTTTCACGAGGCTTGTTGCATACATTGACCTTACGTGCTGATTTTGGTAACTCCTTAAAATAGAACAACTTTCAGCTCATGTCCCGGATTTGCCGTCAGAAATTTCTATCCTTTTGCAGATTTGTACAGAGCCCGTTCTCACTGGGTTTGAGGATTTGTGGTGAAAGAAGAGCGATCTTGAGAATACTGACTCTATTTTATTGTACCAACTGTCTTTTATACTTCATCATGTAAAATCTGCCACTCAGGCCAACAAATAACTCTGTCATCCGCTCAATGCTGCCTGGGAGGGGTCAATGAGTCAACTCAATCCCATGAAATAGAGACATGACCACAAGACTAGTATGCAATACATGACAAGTCAGTATTAGACAATACTCTGTTGAAAGCCGTCACGTAAGAGAAGGCTAACTAAAACACACCGACAGAGCAAGACCTGGCTATATTCCATGTGAAGTATCAAGCGAGTCGTATGTGCACACAAAGAAATAAAGAAAAAGGGAGAAAGAGGAAGTCCAAAAGTAAAAACGATGTGGCGGATATAAATGGTGTACCTGAAAAGGAAGGAAGAAAAATAAGCATACACAACTGGAATGGTAAGTAGTGATCCATCGGGATTACATCTGTACATGCTTTAAAAGTTGCTTCTGAAGAATTTTCACTTTGATTCTTGAATCAGGACACCATTCGAGGGATTAAAGCAACCTTTCTGCTTTGTTGTATTTCCATCCCCCTCCCTGAGAAGTACCTGTGACTTTCGAAGTGCCAGCAATTGTTCGCCGTGACCCAGTTTCCCAGGCCATCCAAGTAGCGTTCAACTCCACCTTGAAACTTGTTGCCAAATGATGCTAGTGGGACATCACGTAAGTCGTTCAAGAAAGCGCACACACGCTTCGCGTGGTAGTCACCAATCCACTGCATTGCTTCATTCAAACCGAGGTTTTTGCTATACATCACCGTAGTGACAATGTTATGGCCCTCATCACCACGGGCTTGCTCGATGTTGTAAGAACACAGATCCTAGTTTTCAAGTTCAAAAAAGTTGCATACCAAATGTCAAAAAAGTCGCAGACTTACATTATTGATCAAGATCATGTCGATACAGGCATCCGTAAGTTTCTGAATGACTGGATCTTCAAAGACCTCGTCTGGAAGATTGAGCCCGAATTGAAGGATAACCAACGACGGCTTTACACCGATTGTGTTACGGCGGACAAGAAGATAGTCCTCAATGTTTCTGATATAGTCTTGAGCACGATCCTGAGCTTGTTGGACGACTGAGGTAGTGTATTCCTCAAACGTCTGGATAAATCGACGGCGTGAACCTTCGCAAGCACACTTGAATGACAATATACAAAATCTAGACGGTCCACATCTTGATCAATTTCGAAGCCATTGAACACACCCGGGACTTACTGTCGCGCAGCTTCTCCGAGGACACACTCGCCGACTGGCCTTGCCTTATTAGGATTTCGTATAGCGTCCATGACTATGTTGGCCTGTTCCTGGGCTTCGTGTGGCGTCGACACATCGGTATATTCATCAAATAAGAAAAATAGTTTCATGAGATAGCAGCTCGCACGAAAGACGTCTGCATTTGAAAGATGCATAATTGACGAGGGACTGGAAGAGGATGAGCAAACCTTTGGTCTCTAATGGATATGCGAGAGCAGCCAAGAGATCTAACGCCAAAACAATTCAGATCATCTCTAGCACAAGGCAGACGACTCACCAAAATCGCCTGAGTCAAACGATTGTTGCATATGGGGGGTGAAGGTGGTGAAGTTTCGAATCCACGCAGATGATTCTGCTTTGACCTCGAGGTAATTCGAATTGATATTACGCTTCCAGGGCCAGTTATCAAGGACCTTGGGGAGGGTAAAGACGGATTCTGGGAGGTCAATCATCTTTAGCGTGATTTTCTGTCCACAACCTGCTCACAAAGTCTTATATATAAGAGAGAATGGTCCTCTCACTCTGGTATTTCCTGGCGAGTAGGAACGATCATCCTGCTCTCCTCTGCTCCGACACGTTCAATCATTCACTGTCATTGGCACGTAATGTTGTCCTCCACAACTGTTTTGGAGATAAGGACATAACTTTATCACACCTTTTACCATGCGGATTGTTGTGATGATAAAGTATCCAGATTCATATTGGTTTAAGGTTCAATTCTGAAAGGATCTAGGGACTTTGTCGTCATTTCCGCACGCAAAGTTAATTTGGGCTTTTGTCAATCATTGTCAAGCAGTTGTCAGGTCATTACGCTGCACGAGAAAACAAGTCCCAGGAAGGAAACCGAAATTTACTGGGGTATAAGCGGCCCTTGTAGTAGGTGTATGATGTCCCAAAGATATGGTAGGAATATTACCCTCTTGATTTTATCATGTATCGTGTTGCAAAAAAAATCGAGGCATGCGAACTCATACTACATTTCAAGCTGAATGTCGAGTGAAGCTTGATAACGAGTATCTGTCCTTGATGGCCAGTTGTTGTACTCGGTTTTAGTACAGGAAGCAGATCACATCCTACCAACTATATGGACTGCACATGCGCGGTAACTCTAAATCGCACAAACCGTGGGCTGGAATACAGCCTACAATGGTAAACACGTGACTAGTAAATTCGGAAGATATGTTTTCCCACGGGCTCGAAGGGCTAACCCCAAAAAGGGCATAGTTGTCAGTTGCAAAGAGCTACCAATAAGGTAACGCTCCTCCAAAAAAAAAAGATATGTTTTCCCTAGCTTTATCCATTCCGTTTTAGGAGTGTACGGACATCTTTAATAGCTACATTCTCTACAATAGATTTTCATTTCAGAGCTTACGACACGAAACACCAGTCGACACCTTACATGCAGCAGGGACGAATGACATTTCGAAGACGGAACCTTAAACGTTCACAATTGAGCATCGTTTTTGCGACAGCCCTCATCAAAGCAACAGCTTCTGCGAATCAAGATTGGGAACATTTATTATCAAACCCAGAGCATATAGGGGTGACCTAGGAACAGAATGACGAGTGAGATTCAAAATACATAGAGGCGGTCGAATCGGCGTAGGCATATAACATCCTCATTAATCAACTCGCCTTCGGCTTGTGACCCGGTGTAGTGCACTTAATTGTACGATGCGAGCAAAAAGGCTAGTGGTAGAGGTACTATGGAAGACCATGCTTGAGTGAGTTGGATATCTTCCCGTATCATGGTATATATAGATGATGATGAATTTGGAATTCGACCGCCGGCAAGCTACAAGTATCCGAGCTAAGCCTATTAAATGCTACACCAATTATTATAACTTTCTCCCGTTTGTTCTCCCGTTTGTCGCGTTTGGCTTGTTCTATGTGATCTACTCTTCGCCATCTGTCTGGTGTATAGGTACAGATAGATAGCGATGAAATCTCTCTCGTCTTTATTCCATTTAGACCATGGGTGAAATATCCAAGGAGGAACTTGTTACGAGTTGACACCTAGAACACGCGAGTAAGTAATGCGAACCTCAGTCGTCGTGTACTTGACTCAATTGAGCATACCTAGAATACGCGAGTAATTAATGCGAACTAGGTAAGGTTCTTAGTACGATGTCTATCATTTGTAGGTACATATGAATGTCCGTATCAAGGGTGAGATTAATGAAATCCCTCGCCGCATCAAAACTTAAGACACTTACGGCGGCCATTGGCGTCCAACAGAAAATGGTCTGCATAGTGGCACCCATTCCGAGTACTGGAGTAGAACCGAGGTCAAAAGAGGAGAAACTCCGGGTCTTTGTTGGAATCGCGATTAGTCCAGAATAGTAATTTTCATTGCTTGGAGGTTCCGCATCATTATCTTGGTCGAGGATAAGATAATCAGCCGTGGGAGATTCGATTCTATGGCATACAAAACAAGTCAGGATTAGCTGCAGTGACGTGATTTCTGCGCTTGAGAGGTTCACAGAAGATCATGTGCCAACTTTCAAATTCGTCATGTCCCCATAATATTGGGCAATAGTGGTATCATAAGTCAACATTGGTGTTGCACGAGAACAACTTACCCGGTCCGTCTTTGTTCGGCGCACATGTGGTCCATGGAGTAGATTTTAGATTTCATATCTTACGAAGATAACGTAGCTACATGTGAAACGGTTTGCGGTGTCAGTGAAGCGAAGAAGACGCCGAGAAAGCGACGTTATCAGAATACGTATCTGAAGGTAAATTTTGCTTTCTGTGCAGTCATGGATAGCGCCCATCTTTCCATAACCTCACATCTCTTACTCTTTACTTATCTACTCTTCTTACACGTTGATTTTGTCAAGTCTGCAGGTTCACGCATGTGCATATAACACGGGTGTTCGCTCTGGCCCAGATTGGATATTCGTCCTTTTCACTGCCTAAGGATTAGTAACTTGGGTCAAGTGACGATAAGAGCGGTTGAATCCTTGTGACTTGGCTTGGGATGACAAGCTCCGATTTGATGCGTAGGAAGAAGAGGTTGAGAAGCGTGATTAAGATGAGGATTTCTTTACTAGGTGGTGGAGAGCATCTCTTGGCCTGCTCAGTTGTAGAAGGTACTGTATGGACCGGAAAACACCGACGTGTTGTCTGGCTCTTTATTCGTTTATAAGAGTGCAGGTACGAGTCTGATGCAGAGGACTCTACAATGGTTGCTGTGGAGATGGTCAACAGAATGGAAGGATGCATTTTATGGGTGAATCCATGAAAAGGCAAACAGCGCGTGGTTGCTACATCGGACTCGCCATCACGTGAAGAAGCCTCGATGCTCTTATTATGCCGCCACCATTCATGTATCGTTTATGGCTCCCCCTTACCTGTCTGTCTTCTACCTAGTTGTACCTCCTTTCGCTGTCCCCGTAGTCCTTCGCATCGGAATTCGTTCAATATGCACACCAATACCACTCTTAGCCTCGCTTACTCTGGTGTCTGGGGGTTTGGGGCTGATTGAGCAACCCTTAGTGCAGGCTGTTCTGCAGACGTTACTAGCCTCGGCACTGGGTGGGTCTGTTTTGCATTTACAAGGATTGGCCCATGCGCCCGTGCCAATGTTGGCTACGACTGCCCTGCTTCTCATATGTGGTAAGTGTCAGAGTAATTTGCCAGAACATGTTCTAACGAGTTTGCAGCCACCTTTCTTTCAATCTTACCTCGTCTCTCTCAAGTCTCCCCCATACTATTCCTCATATTCATCGTCGCTAGTCTGAGTACTACTGTTCTTCTCTTCATTACACATCGAAGAACTCGATTCCCCGTAACTCTCACCCCAGTTCTTCCATCTCCTACGCCTTCCCATGTATCTTTCCAACTCACAAATTCTGAGGTCAAGCAATCTCAGTTTGTATTCCTCCGCTCTCCATCAGGGCCTGCTCTCCCCCAGTGGCACCACTCTCCACAACAGCACATACTCCCCGCGCCCTCTAGCAGAACCAATCTCTTCCTTATCCTTTCTGTCCAAGTTTCGTTCATAATTTCTATTTCGTTCTGCATCCCTACAGCCATTCACTCACCCCCAGCCTCTCCGACACTTGTCTCCCTCTTCGCCACCTCATCTGACCACGTTTCCATCCCTGCGTACATTTTTCATTTCATTGACATCGCATTCAGGATTATTGCTCTACTCCTTGTGTTCGTGGGGTACTACAACTGTTCTGACTACCTGGCTCTCCGCGGTTTACGAGGATCAACTTCGACGTCCAACGGGACATTGAACGTTCCTCGTCGCCCAACGACGCGTGTACATCTCGACCCCCTCATCCTCCCGTCGTCCCCGACAGACACTTTTATCTCCCCGATCAAGCTCAATCTCTTCAAGCCAAAACATAAACGCGACGGAGTTTCGGCCTCTTCGTCGTTCTTCTCTCCGTATCCAAAACGGTCACCTTTTAAACAGACATCTCTTGCACCGGCTTCCGACCTAGAAAACGAAATTGAAATTGGCAAACCTTCCCCATACATACTAAAACAGATATCACCATCGCCTTCCTCGAGCGCGACATGCATAGCAACAAACCCTATCTTTCCAGCACCAGATGCCAAGGAACACTCCTCAATTAGCAATAACGTTGTGCCATTCCCGAGTCCTGCGTGTAACCCAGCATTGGTACGCGTTGCGACGCCGATGCCTGTCCTGTGCAGAGAGAGAGCGTGGTCCTGGGCGCACTCAGCGCATGTCCCGAAAAACAAACGGGACGCGACGGATATCACATTTGACGATGAGGACTGCACGGACCTCAAGGACCCGTTCGCCTCTGGTCTTGTACGACCGACTGTGGCGCCGAGTGCCTATCGACGATGGGCTGAGTCTGTTGAGGGGTCGTTAGCCGAGGTGAGGAGGTGGTCACAGCACGAAGCATATCCACAGACACGAATGAGCACGTGGGGACACCTCCCGTCCAATCCACCACGCCAAGGGAGGACGGAGCCGAGTAAGAGAATCGATACGACTGTATGCGCCTCAACTTAGACAGCAACATTTTTCGGACACATACCCCCTCCCTCCTTGCTCCGTCCACGAGATTCCAGTCTAAGTCAGTAATCACGCACGCTATAGCCCTAGTGGGATGTGCAGTCGCTGGGTACCCGCTCGAAGCTTAGAAGGAACCCAGCACAAGACCTCGCTGCACACATCCCTCAAAAGAACCGGACGTTCAATTCAGATATTATCGGGACATTAGAATCACCTTTGTATGTATGTGTACTTCAATGGGCTGTTGCTCACTGTGGAATCTAAACTGGAGAATGGGATGGTGGTATGACTGAGTTGAACTAACAGCTATGCACAGTCAACGCACGTGCTGTCTTCCTCTGCCCTCACTCCCAATCTCATTCTCATCGTCTCTAGGCGTTTCCTTCTTGGTCCTCTTAATTATTCGTACTTGTCCTGATTCTCGAGATGATATGAATGTTTAATGGAATCATGGGGTCCCACTTCACTGCAGGGCACGCCAAATAACGAAGGTGTAGTTTGATTCACAAGAAAAAAACTGAAACTAACTCAGGTATGCTCCATCAATGATTATATATGTAACAAGAGAGGGTCATGTGTGCTCGAATGCATGGTTTCCCCTGCCTCCACACATCGCATCCAAAGATTAGCACGGATCGACCGTCGAAGACGGCCCTCCATAGTTTATTCTTTTTTTTGAAGTGATGAAGCGATTAGCTAGGTGGCTATATTAGCTAGGTGGCTATAGCAACAAAGAAAAAGAGGAAGACACTGGATTTAGGAAAAGAGAGAAAATAAGGAAACATGCTGATGAGGGACCAAGGAGAGCATCTACCACAGTCTCCAACCAACAAATATATTCATATTCTGGGAGTTGGAAGTGTGTGTACACAGACCACAAGATTTAATGTGGTTCTATGGTCCTGTATGAAATTGTTTGTATGGAACAGTGTACGGCCCTTTGCCTCTCTTATTTGTGCAGTTTGATACATCCAATCAAAATTCCACCACTGCCAATTCCCTGGATGTGCTTCCTGCTCCCCCATCTACAACAACTTCCACTAGTAAATCTGCCTTTGGCTTGTCTCTCAAACCCACCGTCCAACCCAACTCTGCCATCCCCCACCTCTGTAGCTGCACCCATGCAAAAACCACTCCCAGCATCTCTCCTGCAAGTTTCAATGCAGATGATGGTCCAAGCTCATCACTGCCACTACTGCTGTATTAACAAACAAAGCAGTGCTGTGTTCCCATCCTGACCATTGCCCTAATTGCATGAAAACATACTGAGGAGGTAAACAATATCAGATCATCATACAAGCCATTACTGAAAATTAAAGAAACAATCCCTTTGGAGGCAGGTGCAGAGCATCTAGAATAGAGGATAGCTGCTGAATCATACCTTTGGCCAGCTAATTTTGATGATTAGTGAGTAAACTTCATCAACATGTGAATTGCATTGGAGAACACCTTGACATCAACTTTCCAAGCTGGTCTACTAGCTAATTTGTGACATGAAGAGTGGCAAAAGTGAATCTCTAAGATCATTCATGGCAGCCAAGTCTACACCGCAACACCTACTATTTTGGATGGTGTTGGTTTTGGTCATGCTATGATGAAGCAGGTAGCATGTAATAAGCTAACAGGGTATGAGATTGTTGAAGCAAGAGGTGACAAACAAAGTACGCAGCACGGGATTGGATAAGACGATTTCGTGCCATCATTGACACCCGCATATAGATCTTCCCCATGGTCTCTGAAGAAAGGAGGAAGCGGCGTGGACAAAGAGAGGATACCCCTCGGCGCAGTAGTTATGGTTCACACTTTCGATATTCAGAGTTTGGACATATGATGAATTGAAAAACAAAGTTTCAACCATTCCAGAAAATATTACTGGTGGTCGATATTTGCCCGTAGCCTCGACCCACAAGCAGGACGTACAGAAAGAAATGGAAGTTAACGATATACTATAGTAACTCACAGTCAGCACAAATATAAATACTTGATATCAGACGCATATGCTTAAACGACCTCCTTTGGCTTGGCATCACCGTTTAAACCCTCGTGATCATGGTACGTCCTGGTTAAAGTCTCAGTAGTGGGCATTGGGATATCGCGGGATCCATGGATGAAACGCGGGAAAGACACCAATGGTCCTTGGTTCGACCGGACACCAGTTTCAGTATTATTTTCGGTATCCCACGGCCATTTTGACCTGGGCGCAGCGTGTCTTGCCGCCACACGCGCCACAACGAGCGTAGGCGCGATCCCCTGCACGATAATATACGTCAGGCTGTATGTTCTATGAGCAAGGTTCGCATCAAACCCACAACGCATGCGCTCCAGAATGCAGATGCATATTCGGCTGCAGGTCCGCTCACAATGTTTGCAACAAGAGCATAAATTGTTGCGACACAATATAATACTGCCGATTCAATTAAGATCTCGAGGATGCTGCTGTAGGAACGGAAACCGCCGATCGAAACCACACGGTATACAATGGCGCCAGTACAAAAGATGGTTGTAAACAGTGTCGTAATATATAGAGCTGTTGCATAGTCCACTCCGAGGACGCCAAATGTCGTATTAGTGACAACTTGGAAGATGGCGATGATCGAGAAGGCTGCAGTGCATGTTTAGATGACGAGGATACAAGTTGTTGCTGACCCACCTATCGTTAGTAGAGTCGTTATAATGGGAAGCACGGTAATAAACCAGTTTCTGCGCCAAATGACCCAAGTGCGCCAAATCTACACAAGGTAAAATACGAAAAGAAACATATCAGGTAAATCCTTCTTACGATGACACCATCTGCGAGCACGGCGTTGGCGTCGGAGTACGACAGCATGGCGGTGAACCAGGTGGGATACGAATTTAAAGCATCAGCAACCGACTTAGCATTCTCGTCGTGAGCGATGAATGCACTCCGAACATACGCCCAGAAGGAACCAAAATCAGCGGTTGCTAGAGTAAATAATATTGTTATGACGACCGTCATGCCCACTCGTGGCTGCGTTCTGAGCTTTGGGCCCGCCCCTGCCAGCTATGTCTGAAGAGAGAGTGAAAGACAATGTTGAGCAACCCACAAATTTTGCCGAGAGCAAGAAGGTATACAACGAAATGAATTCCTGGATAAAACGTCAGCCAGTTGTGGCGATTCAAAGGTCTGCCTGTCTATCCATACCTCGCAACAAAGCGTAGAAAACGACTGTATTGAAGTAGGATTCGTTGATTTCCTTGGTAGTAAAACTCATGGCATCAATCCTTGAGGAATAGCGGGAACGAGGACAATGATGGGCTCCAGCTCTTTTATGGAATTTGGACGGCAGGTACGGCACGAGTCGTCGATCTGATTTTCCAATATTATGTGACGTCTAAAACAGGCTGACCTGATCAAGATGAAAATACAGCATCCCTACCAGATACCGCGATTGTGTATAATATGGCATACCCTCGGGCTGTATCAGTAGACTGCATCAATGATAGTTGTAGCAGGCATTCCCTCGTTTAGCACTGTAAACTCTGCGGTCAGCTCCTCTCAACTCTCAGAGAGCGCCTTAGTTGTGGGCACAAGTTTACAATCCGGGACCACGAGCGGTAATTTCAGTCTATTATTGGATTGTCACTAGAAGCCAGTTCATGTGAAGATGTGCATCACAAAAAAGATTCCATTAGCAGCGAAGAACACTTCTGTTTACGCTATTAACACGAGCCAGCTTTCAGATGCCCTGCTGACAGATAACAAGACCATTAGGATCAAAGTCGGACATTTGATGAGTTAACAGCGGTTAGAAGGTCCAGTACCGATATTGACAAGAGTCAAGAACCAACGCCATTTTGCAACACGTCAGCACCTGACGACAACATGCTCGAGGGAATTTTCAATTTGGCCTATGGACACGCTGAAATAACATATGCTGATCTGAATACCAGACCATGACGTGGCGGATACATCATCTCATAGAAATGTTGTATAGTTAGTTATCTGACGAGATATCTAGTTTGATGTGACTCAATTTACATGATACAGATTGACTGATTGACAGCGTAATGGGCGCGCGTTTTACATGTACTTACCGACAGCTAATCTGATGTTGTAGGCTGATAATTAATGGTTGACACAAACGTACATTTATCCAGAGTTTACACGCGTGAGTTGATGAACAGCCAAACACCCATCACAAATAGCAAGACTCCACAGACCTCATTGACGTTGCTGTCCCTCTAAAGACCAGGTTGTAGAGAAAATCTGGACGAGAGGGGCGTATTCATCAAATTTAAATAGTTACTATCTTGTCGCTTCAGAGGATGTGGAGAGCACGGTACTGCCAGTATCGCACGAGGAAAAACTTCAAGTAGACACAGGTATTAGAATCTTTGAAGTGAACAGTAGTGTCATGATAGCACATAGTATGTATCGCGACGGTCTATATGGATTAAAGTAAATTGCGGAGTAGATCGTGCCCTTACCATTCCTATATCTTTTGCTCGTCAATGACTAGGCGTGGCGTAGGTGGAAAGAAAAAATAAATACGCGGATGTAATATCAACAGTTCAAGAATTCAATAAAAAGGAATTAGTCCACCTAAACGGTACTTTTTCGTCTCCTGTAGCGTCCGAACACACCACATGCTGACGCGCAAAATCCTACCAAAAGCGCAACAAGTGCACCAAGCGTTAGCCAATTGGCATTTCCATACTGTGCAGGAAAGCCTGCGTCGCGTATACGATTACGAGTAATGCCAAATAAGACCATGTCGAGGACGAAAGCGACGAGTACAACCAAGGTAGCCAGTCCAGCAAGAAGGGACATGAAAATGGTTCCAACGCGATGGTATGCGACACCACAGAGGCCAAAAAGGAACGCAATGCCAGATAACCCAGCAGCTAGACCAATAGAAACTATTTCAATGGCTAAATAAAAAGGGGGGAAGATAGCGCACCTATTGGATGAAGAATCAGAGTTTTCGTAAGGTTTTGTATTATATTTGTGTTCAGGTTACTACTCCTAGATCAAATCAGCTAAAAAAAAAAGCCATTCATGCTAAACAGTCATAATGAACGTACCCTGCCGGTAGAAAATCATATCCTATGCTAGTCTTGCTTCCCGTATATCCAAATACTCCGTAACGTACTTGATTTTCCCCCGCACCAACGTTCAGGAAAGATATCTCGTTCCATGTCGGAGCAGACACAGAGACCTTGGAGAGTTCAAGGACGATAATGCATGAGACGCAATCCAGGAATGTAGATGACGAAACTCACAAAGACTAGGAGGACCGCGGCAGCAAAACAGAAAAACAGACCAGGGATCGCCGCAGATGCAACCATTCGTGTAGTGGGGACGCGTTAACCTAAAGCAAGCTGTTCAACTAGGTGGAGAACAGGTGTTGTAAACGACTGATAGTGAGGCCGGGAGGAACAAGAAAACGGTATCTGACTTTTTGAGGCTGGCAACAAGCTGACATTTATACAAATCTCGTGCCGTTCCTAATATGGAAATGACGTATTACGATCAATTGGAGCCGGCCCCAAGACAAATTTCTCCGCAGCCCTTCGCTGAAGTGTGAAAGGCTGTGTGGAACTGTGGGAACATCCCATCCGCAGTACAATCACCTTTCCTTTCAAGGAGAGCTAAAATTTTTCTGCAATGCATAGAGTGAACTTAGCCATCCATTTAATTCCTCCAAATGCAGACTACAGACCCCGCCGTATGCATGGGAATGCTCTATCATCTCATCCCGCTTATCATTGGCTTCTAGTAGGCAAAGATATCTAGCCGGCAGTGAGAATAAGGAACCTTCCCATATCGAGTCGATTAAGCTAAGGCTGCGGAACTCTTTTCAATGGAGGTCAGCGGCAGGCGTATACTGCGGAAATAGTTCGAGTGTTTTTTTCAGTGCATGTAGGCAGAGCACTGCCTTAGTCATGCAAGAAGATTGACAGTCTGTATATACATATGGTGCTCGAACTCTTGATAAGCAATGAAAGACGGTGAAGGGTCTATGAGTTCCCAAGTGGTGATGGGGACGAGGAAAGGTATTGGTGAGATGGTGCCTTAGCGAGTAGTCAGATGCAATGAATCCAATGTGTGTTTGGGTGCTCTTGCTCTTGCACGGGATCCCAATGACGGATGCCCAAACAAAAGGAGCTAACTTCAGGGCCGGAGACACGAAATCGTATGCGTGAGAAGCGTGCACGTGCAGACGGGCAGAGGCTCAGAATGCGCTCGCGTGGACCCATCGCTGCACCATCTGCATGGGAGCTGTATCTCATGGTCAGCATAGCCAACTGCGGCTGCAGCTGGTGCTGCACCCCGACAAAAGCTATGCCCTGAGAACTTGGAAGGATCGAACCTGCATGCAGCAAGGTGCTGTTTGACTCTTGAGCTTTGATAGGAAGGAGGTGGGAGGTCACCAGAAAGTTATCAATATCAGGGAAGAGTGGAGCATCGTGGGGTTTGGAGTCAATGGTAAATAGATATGGTGCATTGCCCAAACAGTACATGTCATGGACTGAGCAGGAGATTTTGTGTATAGCAATACAGTAATTCAGAACCTCAGATGTCATGATGTGAGTGTGTGCAACAGCTGAGGGAAAGGTTTGTGTATGTGATGTGTTTGTATGAAAGAAAACAGGTTGTAAGCAAAGACTAGCAAATAAAAAAGAGATCATGTGGCATAACATATGTAGTGATGACATCAGGAAAATGTCAGGTTAGTCTTTAGCACCTTACATCTTGAAAGCCATTTCTTTGGTCTTAGGAGGTGCATATTTGATCTTTGGAGAAATGTCTTTATTCTTTGATATTATAATTCTTTGTAGTCCATAATAATGTCTTTCAACAATGTGTTTTATGATGCAATGTACATTAGAAGACTATCTTGTGAGCATGGTGTTAGCACCAAGAAATTTAAAATCAGTTGACAAAACACCTTGGTCTTGCATGCTTTTGGTCTTGCATGCTTGTGGCCTCATTCATCTTCCATTGTCCAAGTTATTCTTCAACCTCCATTGTCTATATGTACATTCCAAGATCTAGAATAGATTGAGGTTTTTCTGTGCAGTGGCCTATATGTGGGAAAATTGTCTTCAATTTTTGCTGTCATGTGATTTTGTTGACTGCCCTTAGGCTGGGTTAAGTGTGGAAATAATGTCTTTGCTTTTTACCATCATGTGATTTATCCATTCAATATTTGTTCATCCATATAGTTGCTCATATAAGCAGCAGACTGGGTAAGTGTGGGAAAAAAGGTCTTTGATTTTTACTGTTATGTAATCCATTCATTTAATATCATTTGTTCATACTATTGCTCACATAAGCAGCAGACTGAGTAAGTGTGGGAATAATATCTTTGATTTTACCATCATGTAATCCACAGTTCAATACTTGTTTGTTTATACTGTTGCTTACATGAGCAGCACTGTGTAAGTGTGGAGATAATATTTTTGATTTTTACTATTATGTAATTTACAGTCCCACACTTGTTTGTCTATACTGTTGCTCACATAAGCAGCAGAATAAGTGTGAGAATAATGTTTTTGATTTTTACTGTTATGTGATCAAAAGTTCAACACTTATTCATTTCAAGGTCTAAAATAGACTGAGATTTTTCTGTGCTGAACTCTATGCATAGGAATGTCCTTAATATTGAATTACTAAGCATTCAGTATACAGACAAATAGATCTAGATAAATCTTGGATTTGCTGTGCTTGCAATGGTCTATACAAGGAGGTATATATTCACAACATAACACACAAATATTTAGTTATTTATATACAACTGAGGGTGAGTCTGATACACATATGCATACTTACCATTGGGAATGGGCTGCTGTGATGCATAGCAATACCAAGGTCTACTGGAACATCAATGATATTTTTCACATGTTGAAAACTGTTAGAGACAAGAGAGAATGATTAATGCAAGCAAAGAGATTTCTTAGTGAGTTCTAGAGTTTGAATCTGAGATATTGAGAATATCTGTGTTAATTGCCTAGTAATGAGTACAATACATAGGGTTTTTATAGTTGATTAGGTTTTAGGAGACAATAATAAAGGAGAAAACATGAGAAAGTTTAGGATTCAAAGACTGTGGAAATTAAAAGTGAGTCCAAGTGAAACTTATAGAATAGGAATTTAGGAGAATTATTTTATATCAAAAAAAGGATAAAGTTGGTTTAGAAATTAGATTGGACTTGTAATTCTAGATTGTCTATGACAAAAACATATAAATATGTTAAGTCTTATTGCATAAATATCTGTTTACCTTCATTATTTAAAGGGTTCTCAGCACCTCTTGATCTCCAACTACCACCATCATTTTACACATGTTGACAATCAGCTTAATTACATGACATGACTAAGAAAGAAAAAAAAGGCATATTCTGATAAACTGGCCCATTCTCCAGCTGACAAACTCCAATCTTAAAGAGTATCCTATTAGAACTTAATAAAATCAAACAGATCTATGTCCTCATCAGACCAAATACATATGCTGTGAAGTTCATTGCACATTCATGGGAAAAATAATTCAGGGAGTCCTATAGAAGAGGGATAACAGGATATATATAATAATAATACAGCAACTATATATAAAATAGCCACAAAGTTAGCCAGGATGCAGCAAATATCAAGGACAATAACTGGGTAATCACAGGATATATATATATAGCAACTAGTTATAAGATAGCTGATAGCTGACAGGTCACATGGCAATAAAAATCAGGGACAAAATTTAGTGCAAAATCAGGTAATAAAAATCTTAGCTAGTAGACCTCAGAAACCATGCCTGATGACACTGTCATAACCTCCCCTGAATGCCTTTTCCAGACCCCCACCATCCCTAGAACTTCCCAGGAACCTCACACAATCCTCCCACCAGCCATAGTGCATGCCCTCTCTCTGATGCCAAGAACATGCCTACTATGACTCACATCACCTGGCAGAAGCCCAACAATCAAGCATTATGTTCCAGACTACCACTATTCAAATAGCACCCAGCCATTACTCAGCTAACACACATCATGCCCAACATTGAGTGCACTGATCTCCATTGATCCTATGGGCTGCCTATGCAATCTCCTTGAATACAGCTGCCTCTTCACCCTGCTGCCACACATAGAGTTCCTAAGACTATTCTAGACAGTCAGATCTTGGACCCATAGGATATAAAGGCTATGGGTAGCTCCACTGTGCCTTAGTCTCAATATTACATTAACTTTGGTTGTGTTTCTTCTTTGTGCTTGCAATTCTTGTCTCTCTCATGCTTGCCCTCTGTCTAACTTTGTTCAGCATGCACCCTATTAACTGGCACACACTCCACACTCAATATCTACTCTGGTTTCTCCAAGGAATTGCTTCTTTGACTTGGCCCTCACCCTAAGCCAACTCCAGAACTTGCTTGTTTCACCATCTCATGCCCTAGACAACATCCCAGAGCACTCAATGTTTCAGTACATGTAGTTCAGCACTCAAGTCTGCCTCATAAGAGCATTGCTTCTTGTAAAAGCCCCTGGGTTAGCAGAGCCTGACAGACACCTTACATTTTGATAATATGTACTGTTTGTAAGGATAATTGTGAGTACAAGAGCTAAGGTGCCAGAGTAAGTAAACCTGAGTAAGTAGACCTGTAAACTTACCCTCAGGGTCAAACATAGGTAATATTGCAGGACTTAGCCTATAACATTTTGTAATAAAAAATGAATTTTGATAAATTATTTTTTTCATCAATTTCCAATGATAGTTGGTGAACAAACCTTTGTTACTCAATCAGAAATATTTTCATAACATTAGCCACATGTATTCAACAATAAAAACCATGAATTTAATTTGTTTACAATGATAATAAAATCATTCTTAAGTCCTGGAAGATTTTTACAATTTTTCATTCTTGATGATATTTGGAAGACATAATGTTGGTAACTGGTGCTAGATCATTATCTATGTCCATCCATTTTCATGTATAGAATCATATTTTTACATGTAATATAAAATGATAAACTATAGACACAGATCAATCAAATGAGGATACAATGTAATAGCAAGATATAACAAGGAATATCTAAGGCATCATTAAAAGGAAGTGAAAAGCCTGCAAGTATGAAATAATTTGATAAAATCTTACTGAATTATTTTCAAATGATTCTGCCTTTACTCATTAAGAGCCACAGAAAGTAATTTCAAGATATCTTCCACTTTTCTTGGTATCTTAAATAACAATTATAGTACAATAAAATCAAATTATTGGCTTTGTTCACTTATTAGAACATATGTTGTTATTATATATTTTAAGCTAGATTCAGATTAATTTTGTCATTTTTTTACTTGAATCTACAAGTAAAATCATTAATTAGATATTCAAAACATATTCCAATATTATATAAGCCCAATCCCCCAGTGTAAAGTGATGACCTGCAGAGGATTTGTGTATTGTAGCTTTTTGAGTGATATAAGGTTTATACGTAAAGCATAGCAAATAAGAAACAAAATAGAGGGAGGCTCCATACCGCAACACATAAAAAGGAAAAACCAAGCAGAATAAGAATAAGAAGTAACGGATGCAGTCCCTATCTAAACACCATGCTGTATCGTAGTGTTGGCGACTTCACCCTTGCATACTCCTGACCGGAATTGGTGTTCGATTCGTTTTGGGTCTCCTCTCTCTCGTTATCCCCCCAGTCTGCCGTTTTCCTCATCCTCGTCTTCTTCCTCTTGGAGCCAGGTGTCTCTTTCCACCATCCTCCTTATGCTCCACATCCACACCTCTCTTTCGACGTTTTATCCATCGCCCGGTGCGGTTCGTTCATAGAACAGCCTTAGTTACTGGAATATAAATGCATATGCGCAACGGTTGAATATTCCGGGGGTTCACTCGACATGGATGAACTTGGGACACTTGAGTGTCCAGATCGAGTTACTATTGACTGATTATATGGATGGCCTTTGACTGTTGTAGTGGCTGGAGAAGTTCCACGAAATGGTCTTGGCGTAAAAGAATGGGTAAAGTTCAATGCAGCGTTGGATCGAGATTGCGTGTTCACAGGAGTCAGATTACCGACGGTCGAAACCTGTTGGTAGTGACGACGCAGAAAGAAGAAAAGCCCGACAAGGACAAGAATGGCACCCGCAATAGCTACAACGATTCCAATGATCACCCCGGTAGATATCCTGATAAAAATGAGCTACAAATTTGCCATGAAATGGAGACAAGTCACTCACCCGCTTTTATGAGATATTCTGCAGGTCAGATCCTCAGCTTTTTATACATAAACTCAAACTGATTGACGAACTAACTCTGGAGGCTCTGGAGGCGTTGTCGTGTACACATTGGCAAAGTCAATTGAACAGACCTGTCCTGATGACTTTGGTTGACAAACAAATTTTAGGCTGTGTTCGCTTGAGGGAAGGTTATTCGCATGATAGAGCAACACCTGGGGTCTGTACAGCTGTCCAATGGAACTAAACACCTGTGGCACGCCTCCGTCCATTTGAACCGTATATTCTATACCAGAAGCGTTGACAGGTCCATACAAGGATACTCCCTCACCTGAGATAAGGACCAATCAAAAAGAAATCCCGTTTCAATCACTCGACACGGCGTACCCTGCATCGGAAATTTAGATTTAGAAATCAGAATTGAACAGAGAGAAACCTGCCTGGAATTTGTAGACAAATGAATCACCTGCATCAGTGGTCATTCTGTTGAAGTTGTATAGGCGTCAGCATTATGAAAGGTCCCTCGAGATATGCGAAATCACATACTGTGCAGATCTATCAGTGAATCGACCGGGATTCGGATCAGATTGCCATGCTGATCCTGAAAACACAAAAGAAGGATCCGTATCCTGGTAAGCGTTGATGTAGAGCTTATCCGTTGCTCCGCCTACATCAGTGACCCATGAGATCTGTTGACAGGAAGTAAATCAATCTATGAGAGGCACAGAATGGGGTATCTAGCCGTACATAGTCTATATCCACGTAGGTATTACCTCCGTTGGTGATCGTCACTTCATGGAGACCCGGCTTTAAACCACTGGCCATGAAAAGGCTTTGCTGAAATTGACCAGGATCTGGCACATGACCATTTTGAGGAGGGTAAGTCGTGCTGTCAACCTTAATAGTATATAGTCCATGATTTCCACGCTTGGCTCCAAAAATCTCGACTCCAGTCCCGTTGAATGTAAATGATGCAGATGAACCTTCAGTGTTGGATAACATGAAATTGCTATCAGAGTACCTGCAAAGCAGAGGTGTCAGGACGAGCTGCATAGAAAACAAAGGGAAACCAGCTTGCCTGTCAAAGAGACCGTCGTTGGAACTAAGTCCAGGCCTCCATCCAGATATATATGTTATTAAAGGTGAATTTTCCTCAATGATGGTGGTGAGAGACGGCATTATGGTTATATAGTTTCGAATGTATCAAACGATAAAATACGTTGGAAAATGCGTGAAGGGAAAGGTCAAACCTAGTCAGGGAAATATAGGTGAAGGGGGAAGGATGATAGTACGTTCGGGCTGTTCATCTTAAAACTTGAGGAAACCTGGATTTCTCACGGTCATCGTGGATGGATGGCGAACAAATTGGGCAAAGCGATTAATCATTAGACTCCAATTTGATATCTATTTGACGGCATGCAATGGTGAAAAAGATGTTTCAGGTTTTCTCAAAATAAGAACCATACCTTGTCCCTACTTAAAAAACCTCGATGCGCGCCAAAGACTGCACTGTAGAAGGTTCTAAATCCCACAGTTCGTCGATGAGTGCAGGCAAAAATGTTCCAGGCCCTTTCACATCCTCTCTCTGCACCGCCACTTCCGCAGCAATAGTTAAAATCATGATGCTATACATTGAAATGTATCAGTGCTCGAATCATGATAACGGTCTCGATGGTTACCCTGCTATCGCTCCCAAGAACATATCTCCTTGGACTAACTTTCCCATAACAAATTCCTCGTCTGAGCACTCCGCAAATAGAGCACCGCAATAAGTGGCAATGCTGCTGCCAACCATGCATCCTGAGCCTGTGATCTCACTTAGGATCTCGTGCCCGTTGCTGAGGGCAACGACATTAGTCCCATCAGATATGTAGTCGACTGGTCCCGTAAGGGCTATCACACATCCTGAAAAGAAAAGTTTGTATGGAGTGCTCTTCATTAAGGTGGATTGGGTATCTTACTTTCCTTTCTGGCGAGATATCTCGTGAAACCGACAGGATCCTTGAACCCGGAGCCTATACTATCAACACCCTTGGACGAGACCTGTGAAGACGCCATGAAGAAGTAGTAACATTCGGCACGGAGGGTCACGTACCTCTCGGGATTCTGCCATACTCGCCAACTCTCCAGCATTGCCTTTGATGACGCTCGCCTGGAACATATTCAATAGATCTACAGCGGAGTGGAGTTATCTCGAAGTAAATCTAGAGACGATCGTACCTTTGGTCGTCTCCTTGCGAAATGTACTGGCGCCGACGCCAACAGGATCAAAGACGACCGGTCTTTTGTTCTGGTTGGCGACAAAACCTGTCCAGACGATATGTATTCGTGAAGAAGGAAAATGATAATTATCCCAGCTCACCAGCCTTTAGCATGCCTTCTTTACTATCGGACCGCATCGTACCGATGTTAATAAGCAGGGCACTTATTTCGCGACCAAGATCTTCCATCTCCTGTGGTTCTGACGTCATGATAGGACTACCACCTAAGCTCAGAGTTATATTCGCCGATTGTGTCGCAGCAACGGTGTTGGTTATCTTACCGTAAGTTAGCTTGGGACTGAAAGACGCAAAGGAGGGCCTGTAAATACCTGCTGGATTAAAGGATTGATATCTTTCACAACGGACATCAATTCAATAACTTTCTCGACGATAGCCTGTCCGGACAAGGGCCCTTTGGGAAACAGAGTTGGCGGAAGACTGGCGTTGAAGGAATTGAATATCGCGGAAAGTGTGGTCGCCGCCTTACGAGGATCTCTCGACGCCATAATCTCTGAGACTATAGCTACTCCGTCCAATGCATGCCCTGTTCTGGAAACAGATCCGTGCACTGTGCGCAGCACATTATCGGCTTTGATTCCACCTACATCATTTAGAATGAGCTCAAACGTGTCTGCAGGATTGAACATTGATTAAGGCGTACCGATTGCCACAGCCCTGATACTCGTCCCGTCCAAAAGTTCCAAAAGTGATCCCACACCTCGAACACCCAGCACAGGAGAAGTTAACTGCTTCGTTTGTGTTCCCCACACTGCACCTATACCAATGTAATCGGCGCCGTCTTTGATGGCAGCGAGGACGTGGTCTGCATTGTTGCAAGAGACACCGATGACTGTACCCTGCGGAAGAAGTTTACGTGCTTGAGCAACAGACATGTCAGTCTGGCCAAGGTGGACGCCACGCGCGTTCATGGCGACCGCTACGTCGATACGGTCATTGATAATAACTGGTACGTTGTATCGATTGCAAATCTCCTTCGACTTGGTCGCGATCTCGATGAACTAGTTTCATTAGACAAAGACATGTAGGCGATATTTCCTGGTCTTACCTCGCTAGTGTCTACATCTTTTTCGCGGATCTGTACCAGTGTCACCCCTCCTGCCAGCGCCTGTACAACATTTCAGAAATTATAAAAGTGGGTGCTTGTTTGATGTACTCCTTCCAGCCATTGATAGTAATCCTAACGAGTCAAATAAGTCTTTGTCCACTGAGAATTGGCTGAGTGCGCAACCTTTCCTGGAGGTAAGAGTTCCCGCCCCGTGACCAGGTATATTGAGTAGTCAATGTCGCCCATGAGGCAAAGGAAGAAACAATAGTTTATGCAGAAAAGCCTCAGAAAAGTGCCAGTGGCTGGGGAACGACGCACAGGACTGAAATATCATCTGTCACGAGACTGATAATTAGGGACATCGACCCTTCCAGAACGAAGTCAAGCTTTAAGGATAGGTAGGCGCCAATCGAGAGGCCCTTGTCCCGGAAAAACTTTGAATGAGGTCTAAACCTCTGTTGACTGTTAGTATCCTCGTTCCATGCATGCGCAATGATTATGTAGCATTCTTCATCTCAACTGTCATGTCTGAATCGATCTTGAAAACATCTCCAGAATCGACTGCACATCCTACTCGGGGATTGGCTTACTTAACCTTTTTAATCCCGACTTTAGACTGATCAAAAGACCGACCCGTTATTTATGTTTACGGATGGGCTGCTTGTTTATCCTAGATGCAACTGTGCTTTGGTACCTTCTCTCAGCGCTTGAATCGGCAGTAGTCACCTGCCCAAAACTCTACACATGTTGCTTGGCATACCATCAAGCGGCGATGAAGCTCAATAATCCTCCATAACCGACAGGTATGTATAAGGCCAGCGGTCGAAGAATACAGAATCATTGAGAGCTTTAACATCAGGATTTGTGCACAAAGTGTAATGATTATACACAAATCATCAATCAAACGTGGAAAGCGTAAGCGGATTTGGGAGAGTATCAACAGCCCGCGAGAACAAGTGAGAAGGTTTTCAAAGACAAATCAGTTAACAGATAAAACTATGCTTTCAAGCGTGCCTGTCACGCAGTCGTGGGAGGAGCAGAAGGTGGGGCTAGATATGCTGTCAGTAGACGGACTTTATGTGCTGAGAGAGAGACGGTTACTCACCCCCACCTCTATCACCTCCCCTTCCACGACCACGACCGCGTCCACGGAACTCGCCATCTCCACCGCGCCACTCGCCCCTTCCACCTCGGAAGCCTATGTTATTCCATAACGTCAGGAACAGAACTAAATGAAAGTTGTGCGGGATACCTACCTCCACGATCTCCACCACGGAATCCACCACGATGTCCACGGTCGCCACGGAATCCACCGCGATCTCCACCACGGAATCCACCACGGAATCCTCTATGGCCGCCACGTTCACCATCCCTGTGTCCACGACCACGATTGCCGCGTGCACCACGCGTCTGGGTAAACCCATCGTCTTCCTGTTGCGGGGATGGAGCAGGCGCCTCGACGTGGCCATTGGCCTGCGCAGCGGGCGCAGCCTCAGGCTCATCTGAGGCCTCAAGAGCAGGAGTGACGGAGCCTGATGTACCGAACCTGGCGTGAAGGCTTTCAATGGGGGGCAGGCCTGCATCGTCGTCTGCTGCCCAATCGATGGTCGCCGACACGGGCTAAGAGGTGAATTAGCGACAAGGCAACGATGAGAAGCATAGGAGAGCATACCGGAGGCTGGGCGGCTTCAACGTGGCCGTTAGAGACTTCCTGCTCAAGTTCGAGGGGCTGGGACACGCTTGATGGTGCCACTTCTGGTTCAGTCGGGTGTTCAACAGCACTAGGGCGTTCCACCCACTCTGCTCCGTCTTCAAAGGACGCCGCTTCAAGCTCGCTCTCTTGCATGAAGTGGAAACTACCCGTTGTAGGAATGGCAGGAACGCCTGCAACTGGAGCAGGATCATCCGCCACTGGTGCAGCTTCCTCTACAGGATGTTCTACAACTGGTGTAACTGGTGTAGGCACACGAGGATGAAGCTGAGCTTCTATCACCTCGAGAAGATGCGAATCTAACGATGACAGAATAGTCAGAACATGATGAAATAGGAATAGACAAAATTCGTACATGAAACGCCTTCAAGTTCGCCCTCGCCAGATAACAAGCCTGACAGAACGATACGCTTGGTATCAGCATCGTCTCCAAGGAGAACGTCACCAGCAACAAAGACGACAGCACTCTCGGGGAAGGGTTCGTGCTGACCAGCGGCAAGTAACGAGCGCAGACGCAGGAGGCCCAGGACCTGAGAAAACATGTTCGTTGATGTTGCCTGATATACAAAGACAAGACCCTCGATTAGATGATGAACACGGTGACGACGTTTTTACGTGTACCTTCGTTGCAGCTACGGCATCTGCTATTCTAGTTCTCTCGGCCTTCTCAGCTTCAGCTCGTTTTGCGGACAATTCATGCGCTAACTCCAATTCATAAGTCTGTTGAAATCATCCGTTGTCAAAGTCTCCACTGGACAGAATATCGTGCAATCTGCACTGTACCTCAACGGCCTTTTTAACCTCTCCGAGCTCTTTTTGTATAGCCTCCAATGTAGGAAGAGTCTTCAAGGTGCGTTTCTGATCGTCATTAAGTTTCTCAGGATCCGTTGAAGCGTAAGTTGATATCCGCGTCTGCCGGGTAAAAAAAAAATTCACTACGTCAGTATTCCGCATTCCAATATGTATATTTGTGAGAAAAAAACGCACAATCTTCTTCGAGGTAGCCTTCAGACGTTTCTGAACTAGTTCGACAATCGGACTTGGTTTAAGCACCTCTTCCTCCAGTGCTGGTTCTGGGACAATGGTTGTCGATGCTTCACGAGCCTCCTCAACCTCAGGTGCCTGTTCGGCGAGCACAGTAGAAGTAGCATCAACAGTGGCTTCTGGAGAATCTGGGGTAGATTCTGTGGCCTTCTTCCCCTTTCGCTTTTTCCTCTGGGATTTTGTCAAGGGAGCCGGGGGAGGAGCGCCGGGAACAATGCGCTGAGTGACCGCCTCGGACATTTTGAGTAAGAGATAGGTTATAAAGAGGTTTTAGGGTAGACTCGGTTTTGGGCAAGGTTGTAGATGCTGGCAAGCAAACGACGCCGCCAATTCTCACGACATCATCAACAAATTTTCGATCATCTGGTTTGTTGTCGACCTAGCGAGTGGATTGCACACCTAAGCGCCTAGTCATTTTGAAAAGTGAACGAACGGCACGCGTGCTGCAGGTTAATATATATCTACGAATGATAATCCAACAGTTTTCTCTGCCAACGGCCAAAAAATCACGAAGATGCACTGTTTACGCTTTACCACAACCCTGCGCAGCAATTCGGAGTTTATTGATGCTCCTCGATGTTCATGTTTGCCATGAGTCGCGCCATTCACAGAGATTGACCCACACGAACCCCTAGTTGACTATGTTGGTGTTGCAATGATGGGACCTACGTCAACTCGGCCAAATCCCAACTTGTCATTTCTGAAGTTACTGCTTCGCTGACACAAATTTCAATCTAAACTAAATACCCAAATGGGCGACTGTCTTGCATATCAACTCTTCGGGAAGACGTTTGCAAAATACATCAGAGAACAACGGAGCACTCAATAACGTACTTGAACAAAAGCTAGTGACACAAACTTTGAACTTGGTCGAAATACGATGCATATCATGGACATCACAAGGTATGGATGTCCTCCAACCATCATTCATCGTCACCCAGGCTGATTATCCATAATGGGCACAGCGTGCCGAAGTTTTCGGAAAGAAATCTGCCCAGCTTTCCATTTCAATTGGATTGGGTTCAAAAATGAAATTTTGGCAAAAAAAATGCATTCAGGACCAGCTGCATTGATAGTCAAGCATAGATATTATTCTACAAAATCATCTTGCCATACAGCAATTGGTATTATTTCAGGGGCACACAGGAAAACACTCAGCTTTTATACAAGAAACATCAAAGCCATGTTCCTTTGAGAGTCTGTTTGAGTTATCATAGCTGGTGCCAGAACCTGTTTCCACCAGAAAAAAAATGACAAAGAAATGTGTCATACCATTTTCTTTGGCAACTTTTTGCCTTAGAAAAAGGCATTTTTCATTGTCTCAAACCTTTTTCTCTTGGAAATATGTACATTGAAAAAGGCATGACCATCAGGGGACTCATCTGTCATCCCTTCTTTTCACCCTCAAATCCTCCTCTGGCCACCTCCACTATGATTTTCCTTCATGTGTTTCCTTAAGCCCTACCAGCCAGTACCACTTTTATGACTTTAGCTGCACTGGTTCTCCATCCATAATTCATTTACTGTCAGTCTTCCAGCACAGCTACATTGAGACCCTTCTTTCATCTCTCATTCTCACTCTCTACTTCTTCTCTGGCCACTCTCACTATGATTTTTCTTTATGCATTCCCTCAAGCCCTATCTGCTGGTACACCTTATAGGACTCTAGCTGTGCTGGTTTTCTGTCCATAATTCATTTACCATCAGCTCCCAGCACAGCCACTTCCAGATTTGGACAATCTCCAAGTTTCCATTGTTTTAGGCTAGGGTTGAGGCTTTCTGTTATTCTGTACAGTAGCTCCTATGCATTCAGAGCCTTGGAAGTGCCACTTTTGGCATAGGAAATCCTCAGTGTTGTTCTCTTTGGATCTCCCTCTGCCAGGTGTGTAGCTGTATCTGTACAACCTTAGATAGACTGAATATATACTTTGAATCTCCCTCTGTCAGCTGTGTAACTTAGCCATAGCCTCCAGAGATCACCCTTACAATGACAAAAGTTCTTTGTCACTTTTTCTGATGGAAACAGGTTCTGGTGCCAGCAGTGCATTTGGCCTTGTCTTCATCAGTTGTCATCTTTTGTATCTGTGCTGTCTACAGTATCAGGTATCAGGGTTATTATCAGAAATGAAAAGTGTCCTTTTGTTTACACTGCTTTTTACCATTTTATTTGTTCATCTCAGAAGCTTTAATTGAAGATGAATATTGAATGAGCTTCTTCAATGTGGGAATGGCTTAGGTCTCATTTTCATCACTTTTCTAGTTTTCCCTCTTCTAGCATGGCATAAAGCTGTCTTGTGAGAAATTTAGACAGAAAGCCAGTGAAAGAAGCAAAGCACATAGTGTTACAAATACTGAGGAGTACATAGCTTCCACAGGATCTGTCTATTAATAAATTTAAAGTCCACTCTGCTATTGGCATCATGTCAGGGGAGTACTATTTCATGTCTATTTTTTCACCCTTTCTCCACTCATTTCACATTTATTTCTTCACTTCTCAGCCTTGCTTTCAACTCTCTAGACTTCTGCCTACTTGGTTGGGGAATAGCACAGGCCATACTCCTTTGATTTATTCAGCCCAATGCCAGACTTCCTCAAATGTCAAAGTTTCAAAAGAAGGAGTAGTTCCAGCCATCCAGCCATCATTTACTCCTTCTTTTCAGACTCAGTTGCATATGTGACCAAGACATGTGACCTTAGCAGGTGACATAGACATGTGACTCAAATATGTGATCCAAACAGGTGATCCGGACATGTGACCATTACATGTGACTTACATATCATGTGACTTACTTGTTAATTTCTTTGAGCATCTGGCAGAGTAAATTCTTAGACTTGTTCTCTTTGGATTTCCCTCTGCTAGCTGTGTGATTGAGCCATAGCCTCCAGAGGTCACCCTTACATATCATTACATTGAGCTCATCTATCCCAACACTACCTTTAAGAGAAGGTTCCAATTCTGATTGAAATCTTCATGATTCTCTTGGTGATTTAACACTCTCATAGATTTTTTCTTGAGCTGATAATTTAATATGATTAATTCAAGGCTTAGTGATAGACTTTAAAAGTCCTTGAACATGTTGATTTCTAACTGCACAAGTCACCAACATGGTGCTTGACTTTGGGGTTTTGACTGCAACAAGCTTCAGGCATTAGAGATTGATTATAAATTAGTAAAAATCTGAAATTGACCACTGTAGGTCCAGGATCCAGTAGGCAAATCTTCAATTTGTTTTCTATTCAAGATTTTGTTGATTTTTTCTTAAACTTCAGGATAATTTTCATACAGCAAAAGGAGTTGATTGCACATTTTTTTCATGATTTTCAAGTTTTTTTTGTCAGGTACAGTCAAAATTTTGAGGATCTTTTCACACTCCATTCTGTTATGAACAGACAATGCTGATGCTTATTTCTGTCAGGTTCTGCTGACCCAGAAGAAGCAATGCCCTTATGAGGCAGACTCAAGTGCTGAACTATGTGTACTGAGGTGTCAAGTGCTCTAAAGTGTCTTTCAGGGCATGAGATGGTGAAACAGGCAAGTTTCAGGGTCAGGAACTTACTCTGGGATTAGTGGGAGTTGGTTTTAATATGAAGATTGAGTCAAGAAAGGATTCCTTGACAAGGCTGGAGTAGAAGTCAAGTGCAAAGTGCATGCCAGTTGATGGAGTGTGTGCTGAGCAAGATTGAGCTAGAGGCAAGAATGAGAGAGATAGAAAGAGCAAGCACAAAAGAGACACAATCAAAGTTACTGTAATATTGAGACTAAGGTACAAGAAAGCTACCTATGATCTTTATATACTACAGGTCCAAGGTCTGACTGTCTGTGATGGTTCTGGGGACTCTATGTGTGGTGGTGGGGACAGAGGAGCAGCTGTATTTGAGGAGATTGTGTGGGCAGCCTGTAGGATCAATGGAGATCTGTGTGCTTCAGTATTGAGCATGATACATGATAGCCAGATGACAGCCAGGTGAGAATGCATGGCAGTGGGCAGGTTGCAAGTAGTGTGCAAGCATGGGGAGAGGGTTCATGGCTGGAGTTTGGGGGCATGATGGTCCTGGAGTCAGGTTGGGTTTCCTGCACCTCATACACCCTAATGGATCTTTTTTTTTAAAAAAAAAAACAAATGCTGCGTTATAGAGATAAAGTATGTACCTCATCCTTGTCATAAACATTTGTAAAAGCTATAAGTCCCATCCAAACTCTGACTCATCAAATCCCTCGTCAACCCTATGCTTTCTTCTCCTAATCTACAAGTCTTGAATTATTAGTTTACTCGTAATGGATTTTGTCATAGTCTCCTTTATTTATCTACATTTTCATGAGCCTATAAATTCTCCCTATTTAATTCTCCTAAAATTCTTTCTTTCTTTCTTATATAAACAGCATGTACTCAGTAGAAATATCAGGCAATTAATACAGTTGTTTTTTCCCACTCGCATTCTTCATCTCATCTTTAATCTTGCTTGATGCATCTCTGACAATCCCAAGACCTTCAGGATGGGTTTAATAGCTCTATTTCTGGACTAGCTCTATTTAGCATGAGCCCAGTTCACTTATCTGATGTGATTTAATAATTTTTCCTCTGCAGCATACAATCACAGACAAGCAAACTCAGCAAAGATTTTAAAATGCATTTTCTATGGTCTATATCATGTAGTAGACATATTCCAAGTATATAAAAATTAGATTGCAATTCAATGACAAATGAGCCATTATCACTGCTGGCAGTCAATATATTTCTGAGAGAAAAAGAGTTGAGACAATGAAAAATGCCTTTTTCCAAGGCAAAAATGTGACAAAGAAAGAGTATGACACATTTCTTTTTCATATTGAAAATTGTCATGACCCTCCTTCAATGCCCCCCCTGCTACATCAGAGTTATCTACAATCCTACAAGAGCCACATGATGCATCACTCCCCCACATATGCAGAGAATGAGTGAGCTAGCACTTCCTAGTGCTGTTTTAAGGCATGCTCCTCTGATACTATAGTAACCTTAGAAGATGCAGCATGAGGGAAGGGTGTGGGTAAGCAACAAGTGTCCATTTGTGAGAAACAAGCAAGTGATGGGATAAGCAACAAGGCCACATATCTGACCCATACTAGAAACAGAGTAGGCTAGTAGTTATGGTAGGCTCATACCAAGTGCCATTATTAAAGAAGAATTAAGTATGCTTATAGGAGAGGTAAGGTAGCTTTTCCCATGCTGGCAGGGGAGATGTCTGAGGTGTTTCTTTCACTGCTGGCACCAGAACCTGTTTCCATTAGAAAAAATGACAAAGAAGTGTGTCATGCCATTTCTTTGGCAACTTTTTGCCTTAGAAAAAGGCATTTTCCATTGTTTCAAACCTTTTTCCCTTGGAAATATGTACATTGGAAATGGCATAACACACTTCTTTGTCACTTTTTCTGATGGAAACAGGTTCTGGTGCCAGCAGTGAATTTTTGCATTCTCATCAAGCCTCCATGACTTTTTCTTCATGATGTGCAACAGACTGTCTACAGTGTTATTGTAACTACAGGGCAATAAGGGGCATATGGCCCTCCTGTACGAATAACAGTACCGTTCTTGGGTTTAAACCTACTCTGAGACACGTATTCGGGGCAAGAAGTTATTGTCGAGGATCAGGGGAGTAGGGCTCAATTAACTTCATTGGTGGCATTAGAAGGCCTGATTTGCATACAAACCATGTCTCCAAATCGTGTACTGACTATCTCCAGCCGAGTAGTATTAACTGTTTCTTTGCTAATCTGTCTGTCTTTAATAATAAGCGAGATAACGGACAGGTTTTCTCGCGATGGAGGAAGAAAGATGAAACGAAATTGGTCGATAAAATGAGACGTTTGCCCTCCCATGGAGGATTTGGTACCATGCTTGTCAAGGATTTGGCCAGTTTTGAGCATAGACGCACACTCAAGAAAGACTAGCGAATCTGTACATGCATTAAGAGTCACAGGGCTCCTGAGACAAACGTTGATAGGGCGAGCGGTAGACAAAAACAATGCGGAACCATAGAAAACGATTGTAAAGTGGTTGGTGAGAGGCAGGTTGACGTCAGTCAGACGAGCTGTGGCTGCGAATGCTTTTCGGTTCCACAAGAGTAGCAGCGTCAGTGGCAAATGTGATCTGACAAGACGTCAACCTTTATAGCCATTAACTTTGGACATGTACTCGGTCAACCTTGCTTGGAAATCCTACAATGAATGACAAGGACGCAAACGGTATGGTGTTGTTTCGCCTTGGGAATAATGAGAGGGTAGTCCAGCCATTAGCCCCTGCAGACTATGTCCGTAAACCCTTGAACACGAGAAAGCTGATCCTAATGGACGGCCCGGGAGCTCGTTCTGTCAGAGACATACAAGAGGATATATGCGTTAGCGTAACCTCCAAGTTTTGACCTGTAAGAAAGAGAATTTCTGTGCTCTCACACACGGAATCTAAGTTGAGATTTGTCTTTTTAGGAGTTTCTCGAGGTTACATGGAACCATGAAATAATACGCGTTCAACGGACTTGACCAGACCCAGAATGAAGTGACCACTTTTTCGAGCCTGAGGAAGGACCTAGCGAATGCAGAGAACGGACGTGTTTGTATGAATTTGGTATATGTCTTTCGAAACCGCGAGTCGACATCTCCCGCCTCTCTAAAGATTCTTATAACATGCTATCAGCTGACGACTTTAGCACCAACCGTTTTTCAGCAATTGGGGGAAACACCAAACCTCTCGAACGCCCGTCCCCAAGCCGCCATGCCGATCTCTGTTTTAGTGACGGGAACCTTGCGGTACTCGCTGGTTCAAACTACTTTCTTGTTCATCGAGGCCTTCTATGTCGTCACTCGGCTCCTCTTTCTCGTCTGATAGAAACTCTGGAATCTCAACAAACGCGGTCCATTGAAGGTCGCCTGATCCTGGAGCTGTCTGAGCCTTCGAACGACGTTTACTACTTTTTACTCGCGCTTTACGATGGAATGTGAGTGTTGTAGCATCATTGTGACGCACTGCTTAGCATTAAATCTGGTATAGATCCACATTGAAGTATGATGTTAGCGATTTTGGAGTAATGTCGGCGATCTTACAGCTAGCAACAAAATACGAGGTTAAGTATCTTCGCGTGGGAATTCTTGGCAGTCTATCACTTTCTTGGCCGAAACGTCTTGTTCAGTGGGAGGCGCGAGAAGCGAGAGCAACCAATGCGGCCGGAGTCTATGAACCGCGCAAGTCAATCGCTCATCCCATGTGAGTATCGCTGTCGAGTTCCAGGCATGTTCTCATCTTCATTAGCCTGATGATCAATCTTGCCCGCACTGTCAATGCCGTAGAACTTTTGCCTGCTGCTTTTTATGATCTCTCGCGAAGTTCTCCAAGTGCTTGTGCTGCGGGATATACTTGTCCTTTGACGCTGACTACGCATCAGCTCTCTGACGCTGATCTTTTGAATCTCCTCCGAGGAAAAGAACATAGCTCGCGGTTCCTTTCTACTTTTATTGTTAAAGAACTAGAAGGAAGAGAGCCATCAATGTCTTGTATTTACCGGATGGAGCCTGAAATTCCTCGTAGGCGTGTATGTCAAGCAGCATTTGAAGCCATCACCTTCGAGATACTCCGAGATATCAACGGTACTATATGTCAAAGGAGTTCTGATCCTCTGTTTGCAATCTTGGACGCTGAACTTATGCAGACGCGGGAAGACCCTCTAGGGCGCCTCAACTCCGCCTTGCGTGCGTGTGAGTACTGTCGATCCGAGTTTGGCTCAGCTGTCGACGCTGCCCGCGAAGACTTTTGGCAGAGGTTGCCTACCTGGTTTGGTATAGACCCCGTGGCGTGGAGCTGAAGGACGCGAATCGGTAGTCTTTGACCGAGATGTTTAAGCCATGTACTTCTTTTGTTCACCTTGTCTCACGCATTGGTGCGGTTTTATGGTTCTGAACTTCTCGTACTCTGGCATGTCATATGTCGCACAGCTTTGTCAATATAGAACTCGAGCCAATTTGTTTTAACTAGGTCACCGGTTACACTCCGAGGCGTTTACAAGGCGGTTACTGAGAGTGATGTTGACATCGTTCCTGAAGTTAGTTAGGGTGGTCATTTGACCATGATTTGCCTGCACTTATCGTTAAGTCCTTCAACTCAAGTCGTGTTGACACGTCAAAATCACTTAAATTTGGCAGTTCGTTTCGTTCGGCAGTTCGTTTCCTGGACCGGACTGTATTCTACCCGAGGTCGGACAACATATTCCCTCGATAGCCGGTCCCGGGTCTCGTTGTCCATTATTTCGGTGGACTAAATTGCTGACATTATGATTGTATACGGTGTTACAGCCCCAGCCCGAAGGATTTGATGGACATCATTTCTCATAGTCTCACTATCTTAGTTGACATCGATTGCCGCATTGCTTCCCTGAAGGTGTAACGGTATTGAAATAGGACGGCCTTCGTTACCCAGCTGCCGCGCCGTTCCCCCATCTCCTCACGGCTTGTTTGGAAGCGGCACGTGCACCGGAGAGACAGCTATCAATCTAGTGCGTTTACAACTCTTCTTATGCACCAGCAGTTGCCGGCCTTTATAAAGGAGCTCCTTTTCTCTGTATATCCTCACCACGCACTACTGAGTCGAGATGTATAACAACTGGTGGCCCACCAACGGGCAGGGATCATCCCGTAAGTTAGGATTGTCGCTCTCTGGTTCATCGCTTACGCTTTCTCAGCCTATATGTATAGTCCTGATGATCAGCGCATTGGAGAGTACAGAAGGGACGCGTATCCAGATATTCCGCAATCCCAGCCAATTAATCCTTATGCTTTCGACGCTACGGTTCGTCAAGGGACCACCATCGAAACACAGCTCATATTGCAACAGCCCACAATGCCAATACAACAACCTCAGGTCCCTGGGAATCAGATCTATCCCGCTTCCGACCCACACCTTACTGTGAAGCAAACTAATCAGACGTTGTCAGCCTTGGCATCTGCTCGGCGCCTCGCCCCAGAATACATGATGGTCAGTTCACTGTCTACTAAATTTGGCAAAAATTTACCGACAATCATGATTGTGGGTACTTTTGACTGACGCAGACACATGGTACTACTCCTTCGAGCCCAGCCCGTGCTTTTGCTAATCAGGGCTCGTACTACAATGAACCCCAGCAAGGGCAGTATTACGAGGATTACGGAGGGTCATCGGGGCCTTCGTACAGTTCGCGTAACGCTCAAACACCCATCGTTACACCGCCTCGGCCTGCCATGACACATGTGCACGCAAAAACAGCGGAAGGTCACGCGTGTGAATACTGCGGGAAGGCATTTGGCAGGCCAAGCGCACTCAAGGTGGGCCCTGTGTTATGTTCAGACAGGAATAGTTTGATTATTTTCCGGAAGATTCATCTCGCCATCCACACCGGAGAAAGAGGCGCGTGCTTCAATTTTTGGCTTTGGTGAAAGCCTGATGGACACTCTTAGCCTATACCTGTCCAGAAGCAGGTTGTCATCGCAAATTTAGTGTCAGGAGCAATATGAGCAGGCACATTCGCAACGTCCACCAAATATGGCCAGAGGGCAACCAAGGCGATATAGACTCGGGGGATTCGGGGGACGATAAGAATTCTAGGTGAAATATGTAAACTCAAGATAAAAATTGTTTATCAGGTAGACCCTTTTGGATATATCTCGAGGTTCCTTCTGAATCAATAACCCTAAATAACTCCTTCCCATATGCGGCCGCTCGCGAACTGCAAGGTAAGAGGTCTTTCCACAGCAACGAGTAAAGTCCGTAAACGCAGTTCCAGTCTTTCACGGGGTTATTGCTATAAAGTTATTGCGATGAATATAGACGGTGTGGGCAGTGACAAACGCCAACTTCATGATTCCGAATATTCGTCCGGCCGCCTGGGCTCATCTGTCAGGCGAGTGTGCTCAGGGCTGAACAAAATGCTATACTAAAAGCGGTCTTCAGATCACACGAAGCAGTTAGAGGCATCGAAAACATGGCCCTGTCCTTCCTTTCGCAACTATCTACCTTTGGGCGTACCTCCCACGCTCACGTCAGCTCCGGTACGAAAGACCATTCTGACGACTTCTCTGATATCTCTACTGCGTGCCATCGTGCAAAGGCCAAGATTGAGCTGCAGCTGGCCGATCGCTTGAAACGAGATGCTTTTGGGTAGGCTCTGTCATCTTCTGCCCAAACCAACGTACGTATAGTACCTCAAGGTCCGATTCTCTTAGATGTTTTAAATACCCGAGAAAATGCGCTAACGGTGGGTTTCGACCCATGGGTGTGTATTAATTCGAAATATATGGACCGACACGGAATAATATGTGGCGCCAACAGCACAAATGCTGCGGATGCTTGATTTAGCACATGAGGCTATAATAGATGACACGCCGGTCACGAAGCGGTCAGTGGTTCTATCTCTTGAGAAACACCTTGAGCGTGTCACCCAATCCATACAGAGACATCTTCTACAAAGACGTTTCGCTATTCAAAACTCAAAGAACTGTCGATTCGGTTAGTTTTTCTTGTCGATAGTTTTGTTATGTCCTAAAATATCTTCAGTTAGTTGATGATATCGCTGCCACTCTCGCGCTGCAACGATCAGACCTGAATATTGCAAGATACATCCCGATACTCGACTGTTTACCATTGTTGATTGTTTCCAAGCGTGCAGCCTCAAAGGGCCTTGTCACTGGTGCAGGCCTTGTTGTGTACCTTCATTCGGGCGAGATGCTAAGGATTAACGACACAGAGGTGACTTTGGTTTGTCTCCTCGATGTCCTATGTGATCGATGTCCAACATCTAGGGGACATTGATTCCCGTCGGAGAAGAAATCAAGGCGCTTGTAGTTGACCCCTCGATTTCTTGGGTATTGATCGTCGAGAAAGAGGTGGCTGAACCTGCATTCTCGTCAACCTTCCCTGCGACGGTGACTCTAATCACAGGCGGTTTTTCAAACTTTATGTCGACTGAAGCTCACGGACCATCCATTTCTAACCCGAGGTTTGATGATAACGGTATCTTGAGTCCTCTCGCAAGAAATTGGTTCTCACACCGAGTCCAGGGAAAGGGCTATCCTGACATCGCTACTCGATGCTTCGTGAAGACGCTTGGAGATGTTCTTCCCGCCCGGTAACTCAGAAATACTTTTTCCATTATATGCGATCTAAGATGTTCAGAATTCCTATCCTCGCGATGGTTGATGCTGATCCGTATGGGATTGATATACTTTCTGTCTACAAGTTTGGTAGTCGTAGCCTTCAGCACGAAAAGTCGAAGTTGGCCACTGATAGGGTCATTTGGCTTGGCCTCCGGTCTTCTGAATTGGCATCGTGAACATTCATTTCCTCAGAAATCAGTGATTTAATAAGAACTAATGATGGTGGCCATCAGCTTTGATGTTGACCGCAGTAGGTTATTGCCAATCACCAAGCATGATGAAGCAAAGGTCTGTCACACGATAGAGTACCTGATTAACTTCTGATACACGTTGTACAGGCTCTGTCTCTGCTTCAAAGACCCTCGGCTGCCATGCCAGCTACTTGGAGGTTTTGTGATTTTAATCTATATAACTGATCATTTTGGTGAATTCTCCACCGTATTTAGGAAAGAGCTCGTACATATGCTGCACTGCCGCCGGAAAGCAGAGATCGAGATTCTTTCGACGTCGAATCTAACTCAACGACTGCAGACAACTGACCAGCGCCGATTCAGTTCGACCGAGCCCATGGTAGCGGTTGACTGTCTCGACGACCCTCTTGATGCCCATTATACCACTATTACGCATTCAGATACAGACTCTTATCTGCCGTCTGTCCTCCATCCTGCGGTTATCCATTCGAGTCTCTTGTCCAATTCGTCATCAAACCCGACCAAGTCTTTGGCTTTGGAATCCTCGCCATTGGAACCCTCTCACGCGCCTTTAATGCAATATCTGGTGTTCAAGATATCTGAAGCTGTCAAAACATCCATTGAACATTCTTCCTAAATCATTTGACTGCTTTTCGGGAAACAGAATTCCGCATTCTCTCAACTTCGAATTTCTTTACATAATGTTAGGGTGTTGAGTCTGATTACTCTGACTGGAGGAATGTTTCAATAGATAAAGTAGTGTGCTTTGACCGAATTGTGGAATCTTGAAGTTCGAAAATCCATGTAATTTGGTCAATCATTACTTCTGTTGTTAGTCTGTATAGACCGGCGGTGGATCCCTCGCCTCTGCATCTCCGCGTCCACCGGGCTGATTACGCTTATCGTTGTCTCTTTCTAAGTCTTTCTGAAAAGCGACCAAGCCAGCATGCGTCGAGGAAACAACCGGTTGAGATCCAGCAGCTATGTTTGACTGAAGAGGCTCAAAGCCTGGTTCATGTGGTGAAGGAAGATTTTCATCAAACGGGCTAGAACGCGCAATGTTGCTGTGAGTGCCGAAAGCGATAGCGGAAGCGGGATCATTCGCGGCGTTAGAGCTTCTGTAAGGCTGGTGCCCCGAATAAACGTTTCTTTGAAGGTTTGCAGCCAAGACACCGTCCGCCCCCGAGTAAATGTTCCCTGGGTTAGGAGTGGATTCCGTCATTTCTGACCTTCCTCTGCCGACATTGTTTAACACAGCAGGTGCAGCATTGGTAGGAGTGGAGGCGGGCAGCAAAGTTGTTCCCTTGGGCCGCATTCTATTCTGGCGATTCTTTTCACGCCGCTTCATAAACATCATCGCTATAAGACCGGCTAATACCACTGAAGATTTACAATAATCAAGCGGGATGTAGATAGAAAAATGTAGACAAAACTCACACAATCCTATAACGAGGCCGACAATCCCTCCAGTGCTGAGTCCGTGCTTGGCTGCGCTGGAAGGATTTGTGCTCGTTGCAGCCGCATTAGCAGAGCTTGCGCTGCCATGGGAATCTGTAGCTGTAGCTGGATGCGCAGTCGGCGCAGTAAAGTGATGATCTCTCCTTGTACTGGAGGCATCTGCACTGGCGCCTGTATTGGACCTGTACAACGAGTCAAACGAGTAAGCAAAAACCAAGTTTAACTACTCACAAAGTCGAAGTAGCCCTCAGGCCTCTCGTGGATGTCGTACAAACCTTGTTATGGCAAACAGTACAGACATTGTTAGAACAACTTTCACTATTCGAGTCTGAATCCGAATCAGAGTCAGAGTCAGAATCACCGCCATTCTGGCGAAGAGCGCTATGCAGAGAGGAACGAATTTCAGAAGATGTTAGCACGCGGCTTGTGAACGAGACACTTGCAGAAATGTTGCCGTTGCGTAGTTTGAGTTGCGGCCGACTCCGAAGAACAAACCCAAAAGCCAGAGCCCTCGCCTGGAAAAGAACATCGTGGAGGGAAACAAGATGGCTGCGAGGTAGAATTACGGATTGACTTCACAGATGTGATAGCTCCAGTCGTTCCGAAGCGCTCACGCTTTTTGGAGTGAGAACTGTCATGACTTTGATTCGGAAGGCAGTGTCCAAAGAAATGCCAAGAACTTCGACGTAAAGCGTGGGACAAGCGTGGGTTCCCAGATACAAGCTAAGGGAAGCGCGTGTTCTGTGGCGATATCTATAGATCACAACCATTTTTGACATCGCTGTTTTGTGGTCACGCATCATGCACGTGATTGTCTGAACGCGAAAAGACATCGCATATTGTGCACTCTACACTGAAAAGGAACAGGTTGTCTCTATTTCATTCAGCGGACTACGCAGTAGATACGACTATTTTACAGGTCATTGAAATCCTAATAGCAGAAAAATAACCGAGTCAAGCAGAAAAGCAACGACTCGAGCAGAGAAGTCGCGTCATCAAATGATGACGAACGACGATATGCATGTACGTATTGAAAGTATGTATGAACGTGGAGGATAGCTTGTGCGATCCGAGCTAAGAATGGATCTGGGAAATTGAATGGGTTGAATGAATAGTATAGCATGAATGCTAACGGTGGACGGGAGGACTTCGGCGTGGTGCATGGCGTTGAAATAGATAAGCATAAGAAAAGTAAAGTGTATGAAAAAAAAACACAGGAAGAAATAAAACAATGCGAGTGACGGACGGATGAAACGATAGAGAAAAAGATAGTGCAGGTGGGTTTGATCAATCTTCCTGAGCACCCTCAAACCCGTTGGCAATGGCGGTGGCTCTCTCTTTTTCGCGTTCGATAGACTTGAGGTCCCGTGTGAGCCGCGCGTTCTCCCTCTCCCATATAGCCTTGACCTCTTCCTCCATAACATCAAGCTCAGCAGCCATGATACCAAGGCCTCTCAAAACCTCGTCCGACCTAACGCCGTTCGCAAGTTTCACGTCCCCTCTGCCCTTGTTGGCGCCACCAAGTCCAGACCCACTCACGAAAGAGGTAGAACGTCCGAAAGTGCGCTTGGCCCCTGTGCCCGTGGTGCTGGCAGTAGCACCGAACGTGACAAGGCCAACACCCTCCAGGATACCGAGCAAGTCATTGAACTCACTCCGCGACACAGGTTCAAAGACTCCACTGTCACTCCTTTCGAGCACAGTGCTATAGTACGTGTACAGCTGGGTGGGGTCGACGCCGATACCGTTCACGTTGGTTTTCGGGTCAATGTGAGCTGCCGAGCGTTTCGTGGGTGAGGCGGGTGTCTTCCTGGGCGTCGACGTTATGGAAGTAGTGGTAATCGGAAGATTGGTGTTTAGTCGCTTGGATGCAAGCAGGATGCTGAGGAGTACAAGACGAGCCTGCAGACCAAGTCCGTTGACCTTAGCTACAATTTCACTGCTTGTCGTTACAGGCGCAATGGTGGTAGCCATGACAGCGCTCTGAGCCTTGATGGTAGGCGTCGAAGTGGACGATGGCGAGTAAGCCTTGAGCGCTGCAAGGATGTGTGTGGGCATCACAGAAGGGACCTGTGTGTTGAGAGGGTTATCATCCTTCGTCGGAGAGGACGGCGCAGTTGCGGAGACTGCCAAATCAATGGCACCCCTCAAGACTTCAAAGACGCTCCTCACATCACCTGTCATAGCTGCAATCTTCTTCGTAAGGAGCATCAAGGTAGGAGGCGGCAAGAACTTTTTCGCCGCTACGGCAGACCTTCCTTCATCATCAGCATCAACATAAAGAGGTTGGAGCCGAGATTGAAGAATTTGCTGGAGTTGATTGGGTGTGTACGGAGCAAAGTGGAGCGTGCAGACATTACTGGCAGCTGTGACTGAGGATGTAGATGCAGAAGAAGAGGTGAGGGTATGTGTGTTGGCAATCCCGATGAGGCGGACAGTAGATGGGGTGGAATCAGGCAATGAAAAGAGAGAAGTGAGTGATTGCGTCGTGGGCGTAATGTGATCGAGTTCATCAAGAACTATGATGCTGAAGGCAACACCAATTAATTTTGCTGAGATTTCAAGGAATAGCAACTGACCATTTAGAATGATGACGTGATAAAAGAACTTCGACAGCATCTCTTCCCTTCGACTTCTTAGATCGTCCAGCCGACTTGGTTTTTCGTCCAACCTCAAGGTCTTCTATCAGCCTTTCCCAGAGAGACTCGATGCTCTTCAAAGCCATACAATTGACGAACACGACCTTGACGTCTGTCGCGATGTCCTGAAGAACAGAGTTTACGAGAGCAGTCTTACCGGTCCCGGGAGAGCCCGAAATGTAGAGGCTTGTGGACGGCGAAGCATCAGACGCCATGTCAGGGTCGCAGAGGAATGATGTGAGGAAATTGAGAATGTTTGCACGTTCCGAATCGCGACCCGCAATTTGAGCAGTGGTGCTGTTGCATGTAGAGCGCAGAAGGGCACGAGCACGAGTATGGAGAGGCAGAAGAGCAGTTGGAGGAGTTGGAGGAGGGGTGATAACCAGCTTCCCAATTTGACTAGCAGGCGTAGCAGGCGACGTGATCACTGATGTAGAGAGTTCGGTAGCTGTAATATCTTCATGAGATTGCTTAAGAGAGCACATATTTGGACACCTACCTGGCCTTGACCGAACGGGTGTGACGGGTTCTGTGGTCATTCGTCTGCGCGATCTTGTCATCCGCGGCGTCGAGACCTCTGTATGTACATGTTCAAGTTCTGGAGGCACATTCTCCTTGTTAGCGTCACCGTCCGCAGGATTGGACACCGTGCGGATGCGCTTCGGATTGGGAGTTGATTTGGGTGTCTGTAGCTGTTGCTCGCAGACAGCGGGCAGAGATGGCTCCTGCGGATGAGACCGCTTGCCTAGAACGGAGCTGCGCGTCACACGAGTCGTCTGCATGATGAGTACGTCTTAGGCCGCGATGAGCTCGGGGTGAAGGCCAATGTGGTCAACGCACAACCCTGGATGGGCTGAGTGCGAAATTATACACGAATGTTTTCAGACTCCGCGCACATCAAACGCGTCAACGCGTATCAGTCACGTGTAGCGTGATGCGTCCCGTGTTTGGCGATCCCGACGCGTCCAAGCGCCCATCAATGCGCCCATCAATGCTTGTTCTGACATCTCATAATGTATGTTCAGGAAGAGAAACTAAAAAAAGCTGCAACAGCTGCCTCGTATATCTCTGAACCTGGGAAAATAAAGTCTTTAAATGTTATATCCGTCGGACAAACGAGGCCCAGCACAAAGCGTATACCGGCCCATGCCGCTTGGTCACTGGAAGACTTCTATGATTCGGCCGTCGTGTCAAGCACCGTGGTGCCACTACAAACTCGTAGGCATATTGTCTGCCAAATTCTCTCACGCAGTTGCTATCGGTCTATAAAGTTATCTGAAAGACAATGACAAGCCAGTCATGATTTATGGTTCAGACCCTGGCCGCACTGCTGGCCGTGGCCACTCTTGACACAATGGCTATCCTCTGGCGGCTAAATATAAAGATCATTGACAAGACAGACAGATTTCTGCCACGCCGCGTACGCCTGTTCACATCGTTGCCATTGCTGAATTATAAACTTCTCAATTACGATGGACAAATTCAAGAAGATCAAGTCAAAGCTTTTCAAGTTAGTTAACTCCACTTTCTCGTTCTGTCTTTAAATCATCTCATGTTCTAGGTCTTCGCGGCCATCGCCCGAAACCACCGAGGACTTGAAAACTTTCGATGCCCGTCGCGTTCACTACGTTGATATTAAGCCCGGTCAGCGCTATCCCGACTGGCCTCAACTCGACGACGATCCTGACGACTTTACCCGGCCATATTTCCCGCGTCGGCCCTACGTGGAGAAGAATTATGTAAAAAAGCCCCTCGCTCCTCCCACCGCTGTGCCAGAAAAACCTCGTCCTCCTGCTCCCCGTGTAAGATACGTAGAGGCGCCTATTCCCGAATCAAACATCGACTTCTCGATGTTTCCCAAACTGTCTCTGGCTCCCAGACGACCCCGTATCCGTGCACCGCATCTCGATCTCTCTGACTTCCCAGAAGATTTTCAATTTGGCCCCGATGCTTCGAAAGAGCCCAAATCCAAAGCGGACGTCTCGAACGCCGCGGAAGCTGCCCGGAATGCTGCCAAGCTTCGTAGTCGCGAGCGCGCATCGTCTACCGTCTCGGGACAAACGCAACCTCTCAACATTCGCCGCCGCGGTGCATCTGATGCCCACGTACCTGTACAGCCCTCCGGTACTATCTACAGAAACCATGACGCGAGCCAGTCCACGCGCAGCCTCGACCCTCGCGTGCGTCACCGCGCCGGCGTAGCCAACCTTCGCGAGGCCGGGGCCGCCGGCACGCACAACGCCTCAGGCTCTGTGGGCGGTATGTACAACAATGCCAGCGCCGCCCAATCCGCGTACAACGTCTCCCGACACACGCGCCGCCCGTCCCGCGTAACCCCCGATCCTGCCCCTCCCCTCCCTCAACGCAACCAAGAAAGCGTCTCTGTATGTCGCCGCAACGCGTCTTCTGCGTCCTCGCGCTCCGCTCATGCTATGCGCCGTCATGGCTTGCTTCCCGATGGAGCGGCCCACCAAGAAATACTCCGCGTATTGCGTGGTCCTCACGCGGCGCAGCTTCAGACACCCTCGACACACACCAGGGCCAACATGGACATTGGCTTGCCGGTCAACGACACTAAATCGAGTAAGGAGTGGGGCGCGATGAGCTCCAAGGTCTGTGCTACCGCTACTGTTGCTGGACATGGATACAGCGCATATGTCTACTAGACTGCCGTCCATCACGTCTGTTTCCTCCGTTCTGTTTGTATCCCTTCTGCTTCTGCTTGTTATGTCCCTTCACATTTGGATTCCTCGCATTATCATCAACACACTCCTTCACATTTGGATTTCTCGCATTGTCATCGACACACTCCTTCACATCTGGATCTCTCGCATTGCTCATATACAACCCAACTCATCTGCATATCTCTCCAACAGTGTACTATAGCTACACTACCTACATTCCTTGGTCATTCCTGCCTTGTCTCCTCGCTCTCTTTCTACTTCAGATCTACTGCATCCCCGCCGCTCCTTTCCGACACCCACACTCCTTTGCTTTCTTCCTATTTTTTCGTCTTCTATCCCTCTACGCATTCAACGCCGCTGACTCTCTCCCCTCATCGGTAACCTTTCGGCCTACCTCATGGCACTCACGTGTACATTCCTTGCCACCGCACTCATCATCGTTATAACGCAACCAAATCAAACACCATCGTTTCTACGGATAAAGTTGTTGTATTAGTCAGTAGGGTAGTGTAATGTAATGTACTTAGCTTCTCAAATTATGCAGCCGAATACATTATGTTATACACTTGGTCACAAGGATATGCTCACAGATAGAATATACCAGCCAGGGTAAAATGCTCGTATATAGATTAGGAAGAAAAGTACATATATGAGTATCCATCCGTTAACGAAGAGATGCATTGATAGAAAGCGCTATACATTATGCAGCGTCAGCCCATTGACGAGTATCAGCCTCACTGCGAGGCTGAAACAAGAACGGACGATGACACAAAACCTGTGTCGCTACCAGATACGCTTGACCATAGTATATCTCGTTAAATCCTCCAATGCCACTCGGCCTTTCTTCCCCTGCTGTCCAGGTTTGTTCTCCCCTATTTCTGCTGTTGGAGGTACGTCGTCCTCTTCGTTATCTAATAGACTCTTTAGTTTTTTGTTGTACACCTGATATGTTGAGATTAACAAAGGAAACAACAGGCAGAAACTTAGAATGACTTACCCGTTCCTCTTTCCCTTCACCAATCGGGTCACGCCCCCAATTGTTCACCACGTCTGCTGCTTCTCGAGCATCCATACCTTCGCGCCGCTTTGAAGCATAGCTCACGAGGTTGACCCCAAGAATGACCTTGACCACGAGGGAACTGAGCCACAGGTGGGATCAACTCAAGCAGCCTTGAAGAACTGTTAAAACGCACCAGATCCAAAACAGAAAACCTATAGTTGCCCATGTCAGGTAATTGAGGATTTCCGCGGGATAGAGCGAGGGGGCTGCCCACAAGGACGAGAAATTAGGATGTACGGCGAACATCAAGGAAACGGACTGGGATCCAATGAGAATGGACATCACGGCGAGAGGCATAGATGCGAAACCCAATCTGCGCGCGACCAGAGGAGACTGGTCGACATAGGAATGCTATATCGTCATCAATGGACATGATCTGCCGGGATATGTGGTGTGGAGCAAACCTTTCGGGCACTTCTTCGTCCTACAGCGCTTGCAGTGGCTAAATCGCGGCACAGTACATCAGCGTAGCGCTCGTAAACTGATGGACGAATGTGATTGAATTTCGTAATGAAGGCGTGCTTCAACCAGTCGACGACCATTTCAGAGGCCATAACAGTTAGAACTGGCTAGAATAGGATGTGACCAAAGGAGGAAAAGTAGAATAGAAAGGACATGCATATGAGATGATCCACAGAACATTGTTCCCTCTGAACCATCCAAAACTCTTCGGAAGAACGAATCCTTCTGACAGGTCAAATTCAGAGCCACTCAGCTCGATGAGATTACGGAAGGCGACGACACATAACATAAGAACCAAGGTAAATCGTTCCACAATATCTGAGACTCTCATATAGCTCTATATAGCTGCTGAGAAAGTAGACGACGACACACCAGCACAAGTAATTTGAAAGAGGTTCTCCTTCTCGAATTTCTTGAAGACACTTCCCTTGATCTCTACAAATTGGTTTGATACAAGGAGTGTTAGTAGTGCATGGTCGTACGAGTTCATGGCCACGTTCAGAGATATCAGTTGATATACCATGACGAGGGCATGAGTCACTAGATTTAACCCGTTAGATTTACAAGACAGGGAGATAGCGGCACTACTGACCAACATACGCTGTTGCAAGGGCAAAGTATAGGAACGGCCGGAGCGTAAGACTGGTTACTGGCATCCTGTACGACAAAAGCTCCAACGTAGACCTTGAAAACAAGCAATCGAGTACATCCTGCCCGATGGACGCACAAAGTCGATCGCCAATCTATAAGTCCTTCTGTTAGAGACAACTTGACAACTGAATAAGATCACACATACTTCAAGCGCGTTGAAAATGACGTACAACTTGATCGTGTCTTGCCCACGGATGGTATGATAGATTTTGCTTGCATCCGTCAGGGGAACTAATATAAGGATAGAGAGGACAATTAATAGGGTACGGAGGATATCAGCCTTCTGAGATGGTGGAAGCGGAGGCGGCTTGAATCGTAACATATTGGTGAGGAACCGAATGAAGGCGAATGTAAACCGTATTGGGAGGACCGTAAACGTATAAAGGAAAGAGTCGAGACACACAATGAACCCGAAGCCGATGATCTGAAAGATGATGAGATTTGCATGGAAGAACAAGGGTCAAATGCAGAGAAAGTACCCTCTCCATGGCCAGCGGAATACTCAAAAAGTTACTAACGCGTTCCCACTTCATCTCCTGATGCGAATCAAAGTCTGTCGCGAGAAGTTCCTCCTGAAGATAGTCCCATAGCGAGAATGGAGCAGTAGCAGGTTTTGCCTCAATTGCTTCTACAGCAATTTTTGCATCATAGGTCTCAGAAAATGGTCGCTGGGCTGGTGGTTCATACGATCGAGATGGCAGGGAAGTTGATATCGGACTCGGCGGAAGTGAGGAGTATACCAGTGGTATCGGCTTCTCTTCTTCTTTGAAAAACATATGCCGATGAGATGGGGCCGACCGTATGGACTCTGATGGATTCGCAGAGTCTTCTGGCTCGGAATCGTCCGCTGTACAATGAGATGTGAATCCCAAAGAGGTAGCTGGAGGACTAGTTCGGCGTTCCATGTCATTGTCCATCAGTATTTCTGTTCGTAACGCGTTTCCGTTTCGACTCCAGCTAGGCTTGGTGGGCGAGATTGAAGAAAAGCGACGTCGCTGTTTCCGATGACGACTAGTGACAGGCGCGTTTGTTGGAGACATCAAGGATTTGAACAGTAATAGAATAAGTCTGAATTGAAATTAAAAGGCCAACAGAGCCTGCCTATGTGAGTCAACGACTGATCAGGTTTAATATGGAGACGTGGGTTGACGTGACGCGAGTGTGTGTCAGCAGCCTGGGATATCAACAGAGTCAAATTCATCTTCGACAGCTGTCCAAAAACTCGGTTCATCGATAAAATTGCGCCACAGCTTAGTTCTTCGACAAGTGAAAGAAATAAAGGAGCAAATCAGTCATTGAAAGTTGGATTCTCCAACTGCATTTCGTCACGTGATAGTTCTGTAGCGGAGACCCTCTCGGCACCATCAATTGGTATCACTGGGTCGCCATGGTGGTCCATAACTCCGAGTATTCACGAGAATCTTACCACATCGTCCATGCATGCATTACTATAGCTATACAACCCGGTGGAGACTACTTCGTCTAGCTCTCGTTGTTGCCGTCATCACATCCTTCCTTCTATCTTATTTTTATCTTCAATCTCGACCGTCATACGCCTATTACACCAAACTAGCCAAGCATGAGCAAGCCGAATCTTTGAGGTTGATACGCAACTCTCCGGAAAACAAATACGTCAAGTTTAAACAATTACAGGGGGCTGGCTTTAATAACCAGGCACGTCACGAAATATACTACCGGTTTTTGATTTCATTGACTTTCATTTCATGTGCTAGGCTCAAGAAGTGCTGTTATTTCATCATCTTGCTCTCCAGACATCTCGCGTATATGCTTACCAGCCTGTTATTTGGCGCCCGCGTGGTCCTGAAGCCACTGTTCCTCTATCTGCCTTCATGCTAGGCGTAGCACGCAATAGCATCAGTGCCTCCGTTTTCGACAAGGTGTGCTCTCCAGAGGAGACGAGGCACGTCTCAATCAGGGTCAATCATCCCGCTTTATGGGAATACGCTAAGGCCCAACTCTCTGGGGATGAGAAGTGTATCATTATAGATGAGAGGATATTGAGTTGGGAGTCCGTCGCTTCATCTTTCGCTCATTTAGTGTTATACTGACATTAGGACAGTTACCTCGCTTCCCCGGCTCTTCATGAAATCTGGCCAGAGTTTCAGAAGTATTTAGCAAATTACTTCCAATGGTCAGATGCCATCCAAACCATAGCGCAGCGCGCGCAAAAACATCTGAACCTTCGCCCACGCCAATCCGTCGACGACGAAGGAGATCCCTACATAGCACTCCACTTCCGCCGAGGCATGTATTCCCTCAAATTCCCAGTACCTTGCTCATTGGCATAACTATCCAGGAGACTTCGAAGACCACTGTCAAATCCTCGCAGAACGCGAAACAGCCTTCACAACCTGGGCCACCCTCCCATCTCTCAAACCCTCCATCTTCCCACCCTCCCTCGATACAACAAACCGTACCTCCATAATGACCCACTGCTACCCCCCACTGGACCGTTTCGTCCAAATCATCGACTCCCTCGTCAAGGACAAACCCCACCTACGCACGCTCCACATCCTGCACGACGGTGCATGGGACCATCCCCTCGTGTATGCCCAGTATTACAGATTGAAGGCGGCGCTCACTGATGCTGCGCGTGCGCGGAGGGCAGGGTGGGTTGATGGTCCTATGAGAAGGGCGACGCATTCCGGCCAGGTACCAATTAAATGGGGGGAGGCGGATTGGGCAGTGGCGGTTGATGTAGAGCTTGCAAGAAGGGCCGAGATCTTTATTGGGAACGGGTACTCGAGTTTGAGTACCCAGGTTATGGCTTTAAGGCTTGGGGCGGACGAGGGACGCGAGGAGGATATTATTCTGCTTTAACAGTAGACATACCTGCTATATTTATGTTAGAAAGACAATACATACATTGCTATCAAGAAATTCCAGCGATGATATGAGAATGTAGCGTGTGCATTGCAAGCCTTTAGTTAGGGTACTTTCCAAATGCTGGCTCGATATAATATTGGTTTCAATGCAATTGGAACACGTCAGGATTTTGAAAACCACATTGGCCGTCAACTTGGAGCTGACAATGAGAAAAGCTTGACTTAACAATTAGTGTGGCGAAGATATCGAATCATCATAATCTACCGCCTCTAATGATTACTGCTAGCAATCTAAAAAGTAGTTGAAAGGGGTTGAATAAGTCACATGAAGGAGGTCAATGTCGCCATACTGATATACTATGGGCACCGACGCTTGCCTCCTTTCGCAGCATCATCTGTGTAGATTCGATTGAAGCTAAGTCATATCTTGAATGACGAGGAGAGCAAAGAGATAACATAACCGAGGTCCAGCCATTAGATGCAGCACTGATGACAGTCTTGGAGTACATGCTTGAACTCAACACTCTGGATCTGGAGATTCGAGAACCAAAAAAAAAGACAAAAACTAACCATACGTAATTTGAATTTGCGGCAAGTTGTCGATCCTGATCCGCTTTGCACGTGCCATTTGGATCAGCTTAACCCAACCCATTGGTAGTTTCTTCTCTGGAGAGCTGCTGTCGCATGGCACCTCGCCCAAAGGTGGCAAAATGTGAAGTATGCACAGAGAACCAGTCAAAGTACACGTGTTCGACGTGTTTTGCGCTCTAGTGAGTTGGATGCGCTCGGTATTATATATATTGATCTTATATCTTATGTCACTGAAAACAGCTGTTCTGTACCGTGTTATAAGAAACATAAGGGCAAGTTCGGTTCAAAACTATCCAGTGGGCTCTTTTGACAATTGAGGCAGAAACGACATGCTCCGCCAAACCTGCCGAATCTTCTGTCTCCGGTGAAAATACGTTAGCGGCGCAGGAGCTGCCAATTATAGATGACAGTCAGCTATTTCGACTTTTAAGGGGAAACATGTTTCTCATATCTTGTAGTTCCGCGTAGGGGAGATGCTGTACAGGAGGATGAGCCTCCTATCGAAGAGCCAGATCCTCTTCGCCCTCTTACCTCTTTGAAATGGCCATACGTCCCAGAGGAATCCGCGTATCCGGATCCCCTTAAACGGGACGATCCAAAAAACTTACAACTACACCAGTACGAAGCCATAGGTACGGTCTCCGCCTTTTACCCCTCACGAGCAGCAGTTGAAAGATACGCTACGAAACTTCAGCTACCTCGCCCGCAATACGAAAAATCCTAGCTGCGCACCCAAACCTCAAAACTGTCCTGACATCAATCGACTCGTTGCGCGGCAACAACCGTGAATATGCATTGCAGCGTGCGCTGGGTGTATCTGTGGCGGATATCCAGGATATCAACGCTCGTGTGGAGTTGAATGAGGATATGTTGGCTTTGAGAGAGCTTGCGGAGGCTATTGAGGTTGCTGTGCGGGGTGGACGAGATGGAGCATTGGGACTTGATTGGGATGCCAGTGAGGTGTAGGGCGGTGAGTGCTTTGAAGTATATAGTCTCAAGAATATTGGATCTGTTGTCGACCTCGCAGTTTAACCTGGACATATACATTTGCAGGGTTCTCTAAGACATCTGTCCCGTGGCTTAGTTGGTTACGGCGTCCGACTGTTAACACTCTCAATCGGAAGATCGAGAGTTCAAGTCTCTCCGGGACAGTTACTTTTTAATCTCGTAGCGGTCAAGGATGTGTGTGAATGAAGATGTGTGTGAATGCAGAAAAGATGTCTGGCTAATTTCCCATGTGTAAATTATTACTATCCAAACTTGTTTCCGGCCCTTAAAACGGTCCTCACGGCAACGTTTCACGACAAGAGAACGTTGTAGAAGACTCCGGAAGCTTATGGAAGAATCAATGATACTATTTATAGGCGAGACCACAGCCAAGCAAAACTTCCCGATCTTTTAAAATTTGGCCTTGCGATCTGAGCGCGTCTCTTCCTCTATCTGTAGACTCTTTCCCCTAGTTCATATCATACTTGCGTCTATACCACTATGGCGGTCGTTGGTATTGATTTTGGTTCACTCCACAGCTTGGTATGTGCGATCTATCGGATATCTAATAAATCGCTGACTTTTTCAGATCGGTGTTGCGAGGCACCGTGGCATCGATATTATCGCCAACGAGGTCTCAAATCGTACAACACCGTGCGTAGATCTAGCTCTCTTACTCATAGCAGATATCGAACGTTTTTCTTAGATCACTCGTCGGTTTTGGACCCAAGCAGCGCACCATCGGCGAGGCTGCAAAAACACAGGAAACTTCCAATTTCAAAAACACTATTGGATCTTTGAAGCGTCTCATTGGCCGTACATTCTCGGATCCCGAAGTTCAGACAGTTGAGAAGAAGTTTATTAATGCACAGTTAGTTGACGTGAATGGAACTGTTGGTGTGGAGGTATGTTGGTTTTTATACTCAGGATTTTCATGATGAGGCTGAGAGCAATACAGGTAAACTACGTCGGTGAACGACAACGATTTTCTGCTACCCAGCTGGTCGCTACGTACTTTGGAAAGTTGCGTGACATCGCCTCCAATGAACTCAAGACTGGTGTGCAAGATGTCGTGATCGCAGTTCCCGGGTGGTACACTGATATCCAAAGACGCGCCCTTTTGGATGCGGCCTCCATTGCCGGCCTGACCACTCTTCGTCTCATCAACGACACTACTGCCACCGCTCTCGGGTACGGTATCACAAAATCCGATCTACCCGAGCCCGAGAACCCGCGCCACGTAGCCTTTGTCGATGTTGGCCACTCCTCCCTTTCCGTTGCCATCGTCGCCTTCTCCAAGGGCCAGCTGACGGTCAAGTCAACTGCCTACGATCGTAACCTCGGCGGACGTGATATTGATCATGCTCTCGTCAAGCACTTCGCCGAAGAGTTCAAGACAAAATATAAGATCGATGTCCTTTCAAACCCCAAGGCTGTCTTCCGTCTCTCCGCAGGCTGCGAGAAGCTCAAAAAGATCCTCTCTGCGAATCATGAAGCGCCTCTGTCCGTCGAAAACATCATGGCCGATGTCGACGCTTCGTCACATCTCACTCGTGAGGAGCTCGAGGGACTCGTCGCCGATGTCCTCGATCGCATCCCCGCCCCTCTCAAACAAGCTCTCGAAGACTCCGGTTTGACTGTCGAAGAGCTCGATGCCGTCGAGCTGGTCGGTGGATCCACCCGTATCCCTGCCGTGCGCAGCCGCATCGCGTCTGTCTTCCCCGGCAAGGTCCTCTCCACCACGTTGAATCAGGACGAGGCCGTCGCACGCGGCGCGACATTCGCCTGCGCGCAGCTCTCTCCCGTATTCCGTGTCCGTGAATTTTCTGTTTCTGACATCACTCCATACCCCATCAAGGTCCAATGGACGCCTGAGCCTGATTCGCTCGAGGAGGACAAAGAGCTTCTCGTCTACCCCAAGGGCAACCCGATCCCCTCCACCAAGATCCTCACTTTCTACCGCAAGGACGCTTTCGAACTTGAGGCGGAGTATGCCGAGCCTTCGGTTATCCCAACTGGTATCAACCCCTGGATCGCCAAATTCAGTGCTAAGCAAGTGCCTGCTGATCCCTCCGGCGACGCTACCACTGTCAAAGTCAAGACCCGTCTAAACCTCCACGGTATATTGTCGTTCGAGGCTGCGTATGTCGAGGAGGTTGAGGAGAAAGAGGAGCCTGTCGCGATGGAGGTTGATGCTCCTGAGGGTACCACGCCTGCCCCCCCGAAGAAGAAGAGGATCGTCAAGAAGAAGGATATCCCCTTTATCACTGGCTCGTCGTCATTGGACAAGTCAGTTGTTGACTCTTTGAGGGAGCAGGAGAATGCCATGTACGCAGCTGATAAGCTCGTCATGGACACCGAGGTACAAGTCAACCATTTTCGACGTTGTCTGCCGCATTACTTACCTTTTTTTACCTTTAGGACCGCAAAAACGCGCTTGAGGAGTACGTATATGACACCCGTGGCAAGCTCGACGATCGCTATGCTCCCTATGTCCAGGCAGAAGAGAAGAATAAGCTTATCGTGGCTCTTCAAGAGGCGGAAGACTGGCTGTACACAGAAGAAGGCGAGGATGCCACCAAATCCGCCTACGTTTCTCGTCTCGATGCGCTTAAAGTCCTCGGGGACCCCATCACCTTCCGCTACAAAGAAGCCGAGGAACGCACCAAAGCCATTACCCAGCTCCGCGAGACGCTCAACAACTACATGTCACAGGCGACGTCTGATGACGAGAAGCTAGCACATATCGACGCGAAAGACAAGCAGAGCGTCGTGGAGAAGGTCGCGACTCTGCAAAAGTGGCTCGAGGACCAGATCGTCAGGCAGTCTGAGCGCCCGAAGAATGTGGACCCTGTGCTGACAAGCGCAGAGATTGGGAAGAAGAGAGATGAAATTATCTACTTCGCCACGCCCATCCTGACGAAGCCAAAGCCCAAGCCCATCGTTCCCAGCGGTACTGAGACGCCGAAAAGCAAGACTGAGACGCCGAAGGAGGAGGTACCGAAAGATGATGGTAAGGCACCCGCTCAGGAGGGTCCTTCTGAGATGGATGTGGATTAGATGATTGTTTTCTTTCTTGAGTGGTTGTTAACTTGTGTCCCGAGCACGCGTCTGCTCTTTTCTAAATGCTTTGATATGTACAATGATGATAATTGCACGAGGCCCACATTATATAGAAAGCACAAGGATTTGATGTACATACTTCCAACTTCACTTCGAAGATTCAGCTGTAGAGTTCAAAGTCACAAATGTCTTACAGAATTGCATAATGAATGTCAGAAATCATTCATTTCTCTTCAGGATTTTCCTCTGTCGGTACTTTTACTATTTACTCGCCGACTCGATGCTCTTCGAACCATATTATGCCTGAATAGAGCTTATTGCAATGCAAAGAGTCAATGGGACTCATTGGTCTGACATTCTCCCTGAAGTTTCACTCTGAAGCCCGAGTTCTCTTACCTTCGTTCCCGCAGCAATACCACACCTCACGGCAAAGTTGCATAGTTCATCAGCAAATCCTTTCATCGAAGAACCCCCTAGGTCCTGTCATTTGCCTTCGTCATCGATAAACATTGCCTCGCCAAAACCGTGAAGAAGTTATTTTTCTGGGCCCTTTCTTGTTAAGGCACCAAGAAGTTTTTCAAGCTTTTTTGGTCTTTGTTACATACGTCATAAGGTCAAATCGCCCCTGCAGCCATTCCGATTCATCATGCATCCATCACGATGTCTACAGTCTGAACTCTGAGAGCTTTATACTAAAAGTATTATCGGTCACCGCGCGGCCACACCTAAAATCTACCATACGAAACCAGAACAATGCGCTTTGTTCTTTTTGTATGTGACACATACGCTTTGTGATCTTATGTAGCCGAGGCATATATACCCGATTTCAGTTCGAACTGGCAAAAAGTTTCTTTCTGCCTGGGAGGTTCTTGAAACGCTGCGATCTTTCTTCACTCCGAAACCATTCACGTTCATTGATCTCTTAACTCAACGTTCTTTCTTCTCGGAAATTGAATCTTAACCATCAAGTCGACCATATGCCAGTTGTCCGAGCCTGCAACCCGCTCCGTGAGCGCTGCAACGTTCATCTACGTATAAAAACTGCCATCCCAGATGACTTCTACGACGATTACTATCTTTCCTCTGATTCCCCTGCATCACGACGGGGACGCAGCACTACGCGTACACCCATCGCCATGCAAAACTCAAAAAGAGTCCGGCATCAGAGTTCTCGACTCAGATCAACTAGAGAAAACATACCTCATATCCACACACCAGCTACGAAGGGTCTGTCCTGCTTGCACCGTCTCGTGCCATATATCTATGTGGGCTTTTATCAAGGACGGTACCTCCCATACTCAATGGTGTCTGCCGAAGAATCTCTCTTTACTCACATAGTAAAGATTAGATATGATTCGGGATCCTGCCAGGCCGGGGATTGTGATCTTCAGGTTGACATGAAACGAGGTCTACTTATTCTCGATCTTGTCATTCCCGCACCAGGCGTCTCAGAAGGCAGAGCCGGTAAAGATCAAGATGATCGGACAAAGACGATCTTAACAGAACATCAGCTGTTAATGGCACGCGATTTCCTCGCGCTCGCATTACCATACTACGTCGAGGCTCATCCGTGGCTGTACGCCTCCGTATACAACTCATACTCTGAAAATGTGTGCGTTTTAATTACGGCACCTGAAGGAGAAAGGACTGCCGCCGATGTCATGTCTGTCGTGGCGTGTTATTTGGCTTGGGCGTCAGAGCAGCCGGCTGGAACCGTTGTAGAACATATCAAGACTGAGAAGGAGGTGCCAATAACTTGGAGGAATGCAGTGAGGGGAAATGAGGCAGTTGGGAGGATTGGACGGGTGGCGAGGTTGGAATAGAATATTGGATCACTCCTGTATGATATCTATCCACCTTAATTCAGAACATCTGTTAGGTGGCCGCTATACTACTTAGCCCTTAAAAATTGTGGCTTTCCGTGCCAGACTGTCGAGGAGCAGAAGGAATACTGAGTACTTGAGTATCGACTCAGTGAGGAAGACCGCAACGATGTGGTTCGCATTTACTGGGTAAAAGCTTGTACCGAAGAGAACTATGAATGAGGTCTCTGACGCTCATTCGAGAGCTTCGATACCAGCCTTGCGAGGGAAAAATCCAGGAAGCCGAGAAAATATGTGTTTGGGTCGAATTTGTGAGCGCTTCGACTATCTGCGATTTCTCGTAGAAACCTGCGAGAATCAGTAAAAGAACGGAATGTCTGTGGTGGCTATAGAACAAAGACTTAGCACGAAGAACGCAGAGTCGACTGACGTTTGTGATTACACTGACAACTTCCCCATTCCGACAAAATTTCTTTTTGTATGTCAGCTGGAAAGAACGAGCTGCGTTTACGAGGATTTTGCTCCACTGTTCGAGACCCTTAATTATAACGATGCTCTCGTTATCTTTTGCTGTCTACCGATTCAAAGCCAGTGGAGTTACAAGAGAGGTACTTCGAACGCGCCCACGTTTTTATCACAAAAAGTGCAACGTCATTGTGTGGATGGATCAATACTTCATGCAGAACAATTTATCACGTGACCATGTTGGACTAAGATTAGATTAGATGATAACAACCCTAATCTAGTGTGGCGAGGGATGCTAAGGCGACACTATTGCATCCTGAACGAATAAGTTATTATCATACTCTCGCGCTTGACTAATAGCAATCTGTACTGTCTCGTTATCAAAGCCTTCGCTGTTCCCTTTCTGTGATTCGAAGATAGATTAGATGTTTCGATTTACAGGAGCTGCATGCACTTACGCGTTTGATGAAAAGTTCTACAAGCCGTTGCACACAGTCTTTGCAATCCCCATTGCCAGGGATATAAGCTTCATCATGTTCACCGAGCGTGACCAAGGAATTCCGAGCATCAAGGCTCAAACTGCCGACCTCGAACAAACGCCACCCTCTTCGCGTCTCACCATCTCCCCGCCGGAAACAAACGCGATACCGAAATTCTTTATGCTGGTACATGACTTCAACAGATTTATAGCCGGCTGGTTGCTGACCATGATGCTCGCGAGGCCATAGATTATAGATTGGCCATACGAGGCTCCAGTGGCCTATTCCTTGGACAGCAATATAGATATTCTTGATTTCTGGATTATCAGGATTTCGGCAAGCAACCTTAGGTCTAACCCATAGTCAGTTGTCTTCATTTCCCAAGGATTCGTGTTCAGCCTCGAACTTTCAGTAGTACTAGATGATATTAACTGTGGAACGAATATGCTATGTCAGAAGGTCATTCAGCGTGGAACTCACGTTTAACTGTGTTGAGTCAAGATCAAGGCAGGCGAGAAGGTGAAGACCGGATCAAACAGATGAACTATTTATCCCAGAGTCAGATCAAAATGTTGTCCTTAATGTTGACTTGGATATGTATGTGGACAATGGAACAAGGATGTGGACATACTAACCTATTGATCTTGTTCTACAATTTGTGATATCTGCAAAGAAAAACAAGAATACACTTACCTTGACCCAAACATTATGAGTGACCATACGCTCGACTGATAGATAGACAAGTGGATAACTGGGTGGAGGATCAACATTGCATTGCCACTTCCGAAACTAAGTCGAGGCTATTCAAGGTCAAAACACCTCTCATTATTCATGTCAAGGAACATGATTCCTATCCAGGTCCTCGGCCAATCATAAAAATAAATAGGCCTTCCCATAGATATCACGGAGAAACACTCTACACACTCGGTCATAAGTTGTCATAATTTTTGGAACCATGTTCATCCAGGTCTTGGGGTATTGAGTCCAGCTTCGTTGTGCGATGTAAGAATTCCAAAAATACGGATACCAACCGGCGTACTCCCAATCGATAATTCCAGAAACATGACCATCGTGAATAAGGATATTCTCAGGTACAAGATCACCATGTGAAAAAATGGGTGGTTTCTTGAAGTCAAAGTCGCTTAAGTCTACAGGCTCGATGACCGTACAACCAACGGCGGAATTCGCCGTATCAATAGGCCAGTGGAGGAACTCTGAAAGATTTGTCGCTAACCATGGGCCGTGAACGTCGAACGGATGAAATCCTAGGAATTGGGAAGGTTTTCCTACCATACCCATCTGTCCATGGGTATCCAAACAAGAAAGTTTACGAAGGATCTCCTTCAACTCTGACTCGATGGTGGCTTGCTGATCTGGTTGGAGAGTTGGGAGTAGAGAACAAAGGCTATCCCCTGGAAGCTTTGACTGGACAATATACGTCAGGGAATTAGCTTCGTCGTGAAGTGTTGCATATATTTCAGGGACAGGGACTGAGGTATGCGTAGCAACCAGCATGGTTGCTTCAGCCTCCAGTGAGCTGGCACGGGTCCCATATTTGACCAATAACCCATTCCCGATATCCACAGCACTTGGGTGTATTCTAGTTCCTTGAGATACTGCGAGTTTGACACGTTCAAGAGTCCATTCAGGTGGCTGACCAGAGATGGTCTGCGACGACGCTACGCATGTGGTGAGTATATCCTTTCAGGAGCTAATGAGAACTCACATTTGTAACTTGGCATATTTTCCCCCATCATTTAATGAAGAAGACAAAGGAGAGATGGCCGACTTCACGAGATGTCAAGGTATGTATAGAATCCGCTTAACATACTATGATCGGAATTTGCCACGACTATATATTATATGAATTTTATTTTTATTATTTTTTTTGGTATCTGGTGTAGTCACGCGACCGACGCCAAAGTCATCCTCAGGGAACTAGAAACCCATTTCGAACAGCTAAACACACCTGAGGAAATGCATTATGTGGGACTCTCTGGGTCCCCCAAGCCTGCGGCCTCCTCAACTCTCCTTACCTCTACCCAATCATTCCCTTCCTCCTCCCCTTCTAGGTCCTGGCTTATACACAGGAACTTCCGTCCAATCAACAGGAAGTTTCGTTTCGTTTCATCTTTGAGTATACCCACCCCTTGAGGACCAGCTTTTTACGGGTTGCCCTATGCCCGTATCTCAGGTTCGTCATACCCTGATCCAGGGACAACCTGTCATTTATACAGCGATTTTATCTTTGTAGAACTTCCCTTATTGTTTTCATTTGAGATAACGTGTGCGCATCTTATCCTCCAGATAAGATGTGCCTATTCCATCATCCCGTGTCACGGAATTCAGCGACTGGCGCCGCGAGAATCGTTCCCAGTACTGGTTCGAACCAAGTTCCTTGGTATTTCTTTTCCCACACCGCTTTTGCCGCCTTCCATATTTCCCTCTGCCCTGGGGTCTCGCACTTCGTCATAATGTGGTCCATTGAGTCTGTTACTTGGCAGTGCTCACATATCGTGCGTTCTTCTAAGTTCAGGATCAGGGATGGGCTCCGGTTGCCGACCATGTAGGCGTCGTGCGCGAGCATCCTTATGTGAAAATTTTTTATGCTTGTGGTCACTCTCAATCGCTGTGTAACATACTTGAAGAAAATTCAAAAGACTCGACTCTTCACACATGCCACATGGCGGCGCGCAGCGTGGACAAACTACAGCCAACTTGAGTCGAGCCAACGAGTTTCCTGGTTCATTCTAAAACAATTAGTTTCACTCTGGCAGAACGTATCCTATCAATTGCGAGTCTTCTCGAAAGTTTAGTACTTCCATTAAAGTGATGACTCACTAGGTAAGCAGACCCGCTCAAATCGCTTCAGTGTACTCGATCTACGAAGAAGTCGAAGACGCTACCAGACTTTACGCTCAAAGCTGAGAATCAGATTTTGGAGTGTAGTGTGCATGCATCCGAATAAGCGCCACGCGTTATTTGTCCTTTCAGAATTTCGAAAGGGTCACTTACGAAAGCCTTGAATTACTTCTTCACTCGATTTCTTCTATACTGAGTTTACGCATCATGAGCAGATTTTGCCAGTAGCCGAAGAATTTCTCGTCAATGCATGCTGTCCACCTATCAGTCAAGATGACCGGGGTCCAACTCGTGTGTCATGCTTTGACTGTGATCAGAAACCTTGATGATGATTTTATGTTGAAAAATGAGTTCTTTGTTCCCTCGGCATGAATATGCTAGGATTATAAATGACGAGATACTTCGAATTCGATAATTAGGCGTAGGTAGGTGCCGGAACAGTCTTTTGACTATTTGCAGCACCTATGGTGACGTACGTTTCCGGTGGGTCATTGCTACCTCTTTCCTCCATGTAACTTTCGGTGCAAACGCACCCAAAGTTTTTGTTGATCCCACCGCAGACTTGTTGCTAAGGTTACAGTAAAGATAGCTAGCACTCCGAGTTCGATGGAATTCAACTGACAAAAATGACAAGTGATATCTATACTAGTCAGATGGCGCACAGCTGCATCCAGCGCGGTCATGATCTTCACGTTTCAGCCCGTTAACATCAATTGTTTTGGTTGTCAATATTGAGAAGGGCTAAGTATACGTACGACTCCACTACTTGGTGTGCTTGATTGAGTTTCATTTTGCTTGCGCTCAATGTCTTCTTGTCAGTGTCACCCTAGATCTAAAACCTTCTAACAACAACCTACTCGCCTTCTCACTTTGTCAATTGAAACGCGATTATGTGTATTGTCCACGAGATCATTGCAGGAGGTAAACTAGCTGATTGAAATGATGAGATCCGAATGAATGATTTTTTCTATTTTGCGTATATATACCTCCAGTCACTGCAGTCAAAGGCTTCAGACTCGCACCCTTCTTCGTCTACAATCACACTTACAATGGTTACCTTGGGACGTGCATCTCTTATCCTTTCGTTCATCCTCACCAATGCTCTCCTCTCCTCCGGAAGCACACTGCCTCTCGCAGAACGCTCGGAGGGAGCGACTTCGAAGGTCTCGCTTCCTCCATCGACAATGCTTACATGTCCTGGAGGTACCTATGGATGCGAGAATGGTGAGTATCAATTTAAGGCGCTCAAAGTTGCACGAAGTTCAGTCACGACTCGGGCCAACAGGCTTATGGTGCTGCTACGACAACTATTACTGTGGCGTTTGGAATGGGCAAGCTGGATGCTGCCCCCTCGGCGAAGTTTGCGAGTAAAGGTGATCAAGTTTCCCTAGTGGCGTTGTAAGTCCTCTTGCTCTTTTCTAGAACAGTGTGACCACTGACCACCACTCAGCTGCTGGTGACAAGCTGCTTGTTTACTCTGCAGGCATATGACGGACTAGTTTTGTTTTTGGCGTCTGTACACAACTTTGGCTGCATTAAATTTCTACTTTGAAATTCGTCTTTATGTTTCGTGTCAACCAGTGAGATTTGTATGACTTGGAGGCGTTTTATAGAACTCTTTTGTTTCGGCCAGGATGAAGAGGTATATGATCATCAATCCAACAGACATTGGTTGAGGGGGGCACTTGTTCGAGAGCTTCGTGAGCTGCAAGTGCATCGCAATTTGGTGTATATTGGCCGCGTAGTTCATTGCGCCTGGTTTCCATTTTGTGGGGATTCCATGAATGTTCGATTTCCCGCGAAGACGTCCCAACTTGTAAGGAACCAGATCAAATCTCTCGTGGGTCCAACATGGGCGTGCTATCTTGCCGATGTCGACTTCATGTGGCACTACGAAGTTCAATCGCTTTTGTGTGAGAGGCAGAAGATAGAATGGACTAGTGAGAAATTTTGTGTGCTGCAGTGGTCTTAGACGGCCGAACCAATAGCACGACCAGCTAGCAGCGTCAAAGGTTGCAAACAGCTGTGGTTGCCACAAAAGATTAGGCTATATATGTTAAGGTCGGATCAACAGAGACACACCAAGTTGCTCGTTTTGCTTTGTGACTGTTGTTCTACGACGACTACCACCTCTTCCACATCGTCTTCTGCAGTGCAGCCCGTTGGGCTCGTCGTTCTGTTCGTCGTCGTTACTTATCCGGAGATCGCCTGTCGCTGATCAAGATATATTATAAAGAAATTCATTTTAGAGCCAAACAAGGGACCTGCGCCCACAATGTCAGCAAGGCAAAACAAGAAGCAGCGCAAAGGACGCAACAATCCAAACAATCGGGAGCGCACCGTCACCACTCTCACTGAAGACCCAAACTCCTCCTATCTCATTCCCCTCCCCAGCGAGGACCCCCCAGGTGCTCTCATGTCGTCCCCGTTCTCTATTGCTTCTTCTGCTGGCAATGGTCCTTCTTCGTCCGCCTATCAGCCCCCAAGCAGCTATGAGGCTTATGGTTCCACCGATTTTTCATCACAGCAGCAAATTTTCTCTCAACAAGCACAGCAACAGCAAGTGCCGCAGGTTGCGCTGATACCGGGCAAGAATGATCTCGAACGGCTAGAAAATCTCAAGAGCATCATCAAAGCCAACCAACATGCCAACTATCGTCCTATTCCACAGCCAGCAGCACTTGCAACACTCTATCAAGGCCCTCTGCCCACGTCGCAACCGGAACAGAACACGAATGGTTCATCGCAAGCTATCTCAACCAATGGCTCTGGTGCTTCATCGCCAGTCGACCACGGTCGACGCCCACCCCGTCTTCAAAGCAAAGAATGGGAGAATACAGCTCGAGGAAAACCCGCAACAATCAACGGCGGTCAGCCGGCAAACAATGTGCTATCTGATTCAAGTCCCATCTCTGCTCATCTGCTGACCCCCTCTTCCTCCTTTTCATCTTCCATCCAGACTAATCCACTGATTCAAAGCTATGGAGGGCGTTTCAATCAGGGCACCAATGCTCCCTCTGCGATTGATACTTCAACTATTCAAGGTAGTGCAACGGTCAACTCTACGGGGCCTCTTTCGGCCGAATCGAAATCGATCGACGTGCACATGTCGGACGCGCAGGCTGAAGTTTCTGAAACCCCTGCGCGGTTCGAGTCCGCCGGGGCCCGCACTAACTCTAGTAATGCTGAACCGGCACGCACACCCGATGAAACTGGCTACGGTGCCCCTCGCGGACCTGGAAACACCGGCAAGAGCTCTTTCGACAGCAAAGATGATCTGCGTACTCCTAGAGACAGCTCCTGGATTGTGAGAAACGGCCCTCCTGACGATCGACGACGGGACCTTGACCGCCCTCCTCCATCACCCAGGCCCGCTCTGAACGGCGGCGGCGGCTCTGATACTCGTTCAAATCTTAGTGACCGTGCGCTCGTTCCCAGAGACCCCTTGGCGCCTAGGGATGATAGGTTCTATGACCGAGACAGAGAGCGTGATAGAGAACGCTATGACCGTGATCGCAGAGACTGGGAAAGAGACAGACGCTCTTCGTATGACAGGTTCCGTCCCCCACTTGATGTTATACGGCGCCCACCTCCAGAACAGAGGCACTATGAACCCGATTATAGCGATCGTGGCCCTCGTCGGTACGACACCGTGAAAGAAGAACCCGTCTCTGATGCTCGTCGGCTCGCAGATCTCCGTACTGCACCCTCGCCTATTCCTGATGGTCGCCCACCTGTGCGACCTGAGGATGATCGGCTCTCTTTGATTCCAAGATTCCCTCCTGCAAGCGGCGACTCGCGTGCTCCTGTTGATGTATCTCGTCCTCATCCGGATCCGAGGGCTCCTGTCCCACCTCACCGAGCTCCTTCTCCAGATAATAGGCCTGTACGGGCAGCTGCTTTTGATGTCAGTCATGTAAAACCTGCTACTCTTCCAGAAGAACGCCGCAGTGCTCCAGTCCCGCCAGAAGTCCGTGCTCCTCCAAGTTCTGTTCGACCTGCAGACGTTCCGGGTGCCGTTCGGCCTACTGATCGTGAACGTGAGCGTAATGTTCCTTTAACGCCTGTAGATGGCACTCGCCCTTCAATTCCACTGGAAGAGCGGATAAGCCGCCCTTCGTTGCAGGAACGGATCAGTAGTGCTCAGCCTGAAGTTCTTAGTCAAGTGCCACCTCCCCCTGCAAGTCGAACTGAACCCAGCCGTCCACTTGAAGAGCGTCTATCTGCGATACCTGTATCTGCTGATTCCAGAGAACAAAGAGGACGTATTCCGGACCGTGCTGAGCGTCCCCCGGCACCGCCACCTCCAGGTCGACCACCTCAACCAATTGACGACCGGATTGCTTCACGACCACCGCCTGTCTCTGTTCAAGATGATCGCCGTATCGACGACCGTCCTGGGAGATATACTCGTGGAATGAGTCCACCAGGAGACCGATCTACTTACCCACCTCCAGTTCGGGAAGATCCACACTCAGTCAACAAAGGCGTGCCTTCTCCTCGTTCTGGTGCACGTGATTATCGACCTATCTCTCGTGAACGTTCTGAGACCTCTTATCGATCTGACGGAAGAACTTTTGTCTCTGATGACAGACGGACTGATGCTATGGAAGTAGATACGCCATCCCGGTACAATGATTCTCGTTCTATCCCTTATGGTAGATCCTTCTCGCCACCTACTGCAGCTGACTTGGCTAGGGACCGTGGCCGGGCGGCAGCTCATTACCCGCCGTCTCCAAGTCGGCCACCGCCACCTCATGATGCGCACTCATATGATGATGATAGGAGGTATCCTCCGAGCAGCAGAGAGTGGGCTACATCATACCCGCCATCATATAGCGATCGACGAAGGGAATGGAGTACTGCAGATGAAGAGTATTACAAATCAAGACAGTGGGATCGCAATCCTCCACCGCCGCAAGCAGCATCTGCACCGGAGAGGGATAGATATGAGCGTGACCCGGCTCCTCCCGCCGTAAGGAACAACGGCTGGGAGACGAGAGACGAGAGGGAAAGGAGAGATTATCCACCCCCGAGGGCGCCTTCGCCTTCGCGTCCGTATGATGGGCACCCAAGGTCACTCAGCTCACGTTTGACAGATGCGTACTCTGCGCCTGCACCAGGAGGAGCATCGAGTGAACGCTCGTTCGCACCTCGTGATGTACCCCCGCCGTTCAGCAGGGTGCGCCAGCGCAGTCTCAGTCCTCCTGCCCGCCGGCCTGGTGCACCTGTGATTGACGAAGCTAGACCGCCCGTTAAGCGATCGCGAGAAGACGGGTATGGAGGGGGAGAGTATTATCCTCCTTCGACTGCACCCAGTGCGAGAGACCCAAATGCAGCGCTCCGGAGGCAAGAAACCTACCCTCCCTTAGCTAGAGTTGTGAGTCCGACCGCACCGTCCGGTGCGGGGAGCGCGTACTTTGATAATCGTGGTCCTCCGCCGGCCACCTCGACTGCGGTAAGCGGGAGCGATAGGGATTATACACCGAGAGAGTATCCCGTGCAATCGTACGAAAGATCGAGGTCGCCGTCAAGGGGCGCCACTTATTCTAGGGGAGGATATTCTCGTGATACGAGAGATGATCGCAGGTACCCGCCGCCGCCGCCTCCTCCGACTATGCTTCCTCCTCGACGGCCATGAAAAGAAAAACTGAGCTTTGTGAGTTCGATTGAGCTGTAAATATGCAAATTTGAATTCACGTTTCTTTAGCAGTGTTCTGCTCAACGCATAAAACAAAGCCCATACGTGTATGTGGTTGGACTAATTTTCTATCATCTTCGTTTGGATATTTTAAGACGATCTACACGGGAGATCTCTATTGTGGATTGAGGTGTCTGGGTCACAGGGATTTTTCATGCGATTATATATGTCCAATCTATTCTTTTTGATGCCTAAGCTCATGTAACAGAGATTTTTTCTAAATTCACGTTGATCGTTTGTAGTCGAGAATTTTGAGATTATCTGTCATGTTCTCCGGTCATTTTGAATACAAGATTATCCTGCTAGACCTTTGGGAGGAATGGTTTACAACTGATGCTAGTTATCTCAGGCTACCCAAAGATGGTTTACGGCCATATAATGTAAAGCTGTGAGTGTCAGTGTTGTCTACAGGACTGACCACACCATTGTCCCCGTGAACGACCACTCCACGCACCACTCCACCTCCCATGGACTCGGAGGATATCAATTCTGCCAAATTTGCTGCTTCCCTCATTCTAGACGTGCCAGGTGGTCCAAGTTTTCCCCATTGCCAATGCATAGAGCCATCTGGAAACCGCAGTGAAGGTCGGTATATCGCAGAATCAATCGTTGTTGGTAATGGCGGGGAATCCTGTGATGGACAAGAATGAATGAATGAATGATTGGAATTTAGCCGCCGGCAAGCTACACTACTGAGCTAAGAAGCGGGGGTGACGTTTCG
>JAGGAT010000109.1:0-75339 GCA_017657195.1 Termitomyces sp. T70a | reverse complement strand
TGAGGCCCACCTCAGAGCTTCTGAAGCTCAGAGGGGATCTCCCCAACCTGTGCCTGCTGCAATGAATTTACCACCACGCTTTGGAAGCGCAGTGATGGATTTGAGAATGGCCAATGCTGGCCATGCAAGACAGTTATACCCTTGAGGGGTTATGGAGTTGCAGCAGCTGAGGAGGTTTGAAATGCCTCCTCAACACCGTGGGTGGTTTGCCACTCCTGGAGTGGAGAAAGCGCACGAGTTTCATAGGCAGACGATGCATGATCGTCTGCGGGCAACTATTGAACAGCTTTTAGCTGTTTGAGTAGCGATGCCAGAAGGAGTAAAAGGTAAACGACCTGAATCTCTAAAGGTCGTTACTCCTTATATGGGGTCCTCCAAGTTCAGTGAACTTGAAGACTGGCTGATGAGTGTGTGCGTGAATTACCCAATGGCTCAGCTAGGTGGAGAGGAACGAGAATGTGAAAAAGTTCTTGCTCTCATGGACTATTTGGGTGCATCAGCACTCAAATAGTACCTGCGCCACGTTATCCACATGAATTAGGCGCAGGCACAGTGGACTTTTGAGGATGTGGTCCTTGGTCTGTACAATCGCTTTGTTCAACTGTCTACAATGCAGGATGCTCATGATGCATTCCACAAAATTAGGTATATAGTTGAAGAGGGTGTGCAGGGCTTCTATGATGCCCTGCTGGATCATGCTCAATATATGGTGGTGTTCCCCGATGAATTCACAATATGAGAGCAGTTTTTGGAGGGTATTCCCTCCGATATCCTTGTTGCTCTCATACGTGACGGGGGACTAGCTCCAGAAGTGAACACCATAGAGGAGTTCGTTTCCAAGGCAAGAGCTTATGAGAGCAGTTGGAAGACTGCTGCGCATTATTTGGAGTGCAGCAAGGACTATACAGGACATACTGTCGCAGGACCTCACAAGCAGAGTGAGGATCAGCCACCAAGGCGAGAGGTTCCTCAAGGACCTCATGTGCTGGTAAGACCTTGGGTGACTGAATCATCACCCCAAGGCCCAGGGCATGGTGCCCCACAGCACAAAGCACTGTCAAAACCTTGACGGGTGGTGGCTGAGACAGGGCCAAAGGGGGCGACCAATGCTGTTGGTCAACTCCCTCAGGATACAACGATCCCAACCGCTTGCTACAACTGTGGCAAGAAGGGCCACTTCACTTGGGACTGCCAGGAGCCACGTAGAGTAGCTCCACAAAGACATGTATGTGCGGCGCACACTGTGGCACCATCTGAGACATCTGAGGAAGAACTGGGCTCAGATGGTGCTCATGACCAGGGATCTGGTGATGAGGCTGATGCGTCTGAGCCAGGGTCCCCACCTCAGGATGAATATGTTGAATTAGAGACATATGATAACAAGTATTATACTCGTGACAGTGATAGTGAGGGGATCCATGCCCTCACTAATTATGGACCTGGAGACGATCAACAAAAAGATTGTCCTAACCATGTGCAAATGCGCAAGGTAAAATTATTGGCAGACAAGTCTGCCATGGAGCGACCAATGGTCCCAGTTGCGAACAAAGAGTGCCTGGTAACCTGGGTAGAGGTTAACAGTCACCAAGCATGGACGCTGTGGGACTCGGAGAGCACTACATCGGGGCTCACTCTGTCCTTCGCCGGGGTTTGAGTGGCTGCATTGGCTACTCCAATCACCCTACAGCTAGGAATGATTGGCAGTCATTCCATCGTAAATTATGGTACATGAGTGACCATAAAAGTGCCGATGGAGTATAGCAATGTCTATATGGATGTTGCAAACTTTGACCAGTATGATATGATTATCAGCACCCCCTTTATGAGGGAATATAAAGTCCAATTGGACTTTGACAATGATCAAGTGATCATTGACAGAGCGGCAACGCCAGCGCAGAGGCTGGAGATGGACAAGGCCGATGGATGCCTGCAACATTTCCAGACTATGGAAAAGCGTCATGATAATAAGGGTCCATGACTTGTGGCCGGCAGTGGGCCTTCCCTGAGTGGGGAATGTGCTGAGTCTATGGAGGCACAGGCTGGAAGCACTGTGCCGCTATGGACTGGTGCGCTCCTGGAAGTGAGTGAGGAGAGTGATACTCCTCACAAGAGGGGAAAGGAGGGCAGATCTGGAGAAGCTCAGAGAGCTTTGAAGCAACCAGCATTGGCCAGTGCCCTACCTCAACTGGTCAAGAGTGAGACCAGTAGAAAGATTTGGGACACGCCGGTGCCCAAAGCTGCAAGGGAGTGGGACTGTGACCCACATATGCCACAGGAGTGGAATCAGGTCATGAGAGACCTGAGTGCGTGGGAAGTCCCCAAAAGGGTGAGGACCTGCGGAGAAGTATTCCGGAGTGCCTTCCCGGAGGAGGTTTTGGAACCACACGAGTTTTGATGGGTTCCTACACCAGGAGGAGAGCCGAAAAATCAGCTCAATATTCCAGACGAGTGTGAAATTCATCTAGCGGCACTACAGGAGAAGTACAAACGTAGTAATGTCATTTGTACAGGACCCAAGGATCAACAGATTCCTTGGACCCATAGGGAGAAGGAACAGGCTGCAGAGCCTGTGGTACGAATGGTACCACAATATTGTAAATGGCACCAAGGAGGAGCTTCCTCCTTGGAGAGAGGTTAATCATGAGATTAACCTCATTGACAAGTCAAAAAGGTACTCGTACTTTATGCCACAGTGCCCGTAATCCCTCCAGGACCAGCTCAGAGCAAAAATCAAGCGCTATGTGCAGGCGAAATGGTGGGAGCCGTGTGCGGCCAACCAGGCTGCACCCCTTCTCTGTATTCCAAAGAAGGATGGGACATTGCAAACGGCGCTAGACGCTCACCAGTGGAATGACAATACGGTTAAGGACGTGATGCCCTTACCTGACCAGGAGGTCATATGCAAAGATGTAGCTTGTGCAAGAGTGAGGTTGAAGATTGACCTCACTGATGCATATGAGCAGGTATGGATACGTCCATTGGACATACCCAAAACTGCATTTATGACTATTATGGGAACATATTATAGCCATATTATGCAGATTGGAGACTGTAATGCTCCAGCTACATTCCAACGCTTAATGACATCCATTTTTTGGGACATCATCGGGCAATGGATGCATGTATATTTAGACAATATATTTGTCTACTCGGATTCCATCAAGGAGCATGAGCACCATCTTGGCGTAGTATTTGAACGACTACGTCAAAACCAGCTCTACCTCAAGTGGAAGAAGTGCGAACTCTACACTGAACACGTAGAGTACTTAGGGCACATTATAGACAATCAGGGTATTCACCCTGATGAGTCTAAATTGACTAGGATCCAGGAATGGCACATTCCTAGAACCTACAATAATATTCAATGCTTTGTGGGGCTGGTAAACTATATCAGCAACTTTTTGCCTCACCTTGAATCTGATTGCCTGGCCATGTTCATTGCGTTTGATCTTGAAGATGGGTCTCCCCGTCCTCACCTTCTGTCCAGCTGGGACTGCTGTACGAGGTACTAGTTTATATACACCCATCTTGCACAGAGATTCAAGTTTCTTGCGATATGCTGCTTCCCATCTGTCTGAGTCGCTGGATAGTTTGGCTTCCGTCCATGTTCTGGGTTCATCGCCGATGTTGATTGTTGTAGGGCCATATTGTGGGTCCTCAATCGAGGCAAGTAGGTATTCCAAGTCCTCGGAGGATGCAATGTTGATGAGATCAGGCAGGTCTAAGCCCTGATCGGCCATCTCCGAATTCTGGGTACTTGCTTCTTGTCGTCGAGCTCGCACCCTTTCTCCAGCCTCAATGGACTCCTGTACAGCTCTCTGTACACGGGACACCGGTGGATTGTTGGGAGCTGCTCTTTCTGTGGGGATGGAAATACGGTTGGATTGTCGGAGTTGTGGGATTGGTGGTACTGTGACATTGTCTGGATTGGGCAAGTCCTCTGGAACATCCTGAACCGATTGTTGAGCTTTTACAGGATGGGCAGGGTAGTCATCTTCAAGAATGACAGGTCCAGGGTCAGCAGGTTGAGATACTGCTTGTTGATCGGGGGAAGGTTCCTCATCAATAGGCGCTTGGGCGTGTGAGCTCTCACAAAACTTAACATGGTAGGTCTCATAAATTCTTCCGGCCTTCTTTTCATAGCACCTATAGGCCTTTGAGTTTCTGGCATATCCGATCAGGATGCATTTGACTGAGTGTGCATAGATTTTTGGATTGTGCTCAGCTAGTATCAGGACAAAGGCTTTACAGCCAATTTCCTGCATGTACGAGTAGTTCAGACGGCGACCTGTCCACGCCTCATGGGGGGTGATGCCTTCAAGGGACTTGGTGAGTGTGCGCTTATGGAGGTGTGAGGCCGTTAAATAGAATTCATCCCAAAGATTTGGTGGACACCCTGATGCTAGGCGCATTGCCCGAGCCTTGCCCATGAGCGTATGGTGCATTCGTTCAACGCACCCTATATGGGCAGAGGTGTATGCTGCACCAAACTGCTGTTCAGTCCCCTGCGACATAAGCCATATTTCCATCTTATGACTTTTGAGTTCGCCATCGTGCCCTGTCCTATATGTGCCAAGTTTCCCTTGGATCTCATTTTCTCTGGCCATCTGCCAAGCTTTGAGGTGATTGAATGCTTCTTCTTTATGATGCAGAAGTATCGACCAATGCTCGCTGGTGTAGTCGTCAACCAGATTCATTATGTATCTATAACCATTTCGAGACACTACTGCCTGTGGTCCGGTCAAATCTACCCATACAATTTCCAGCTTTTGTGTTGCCCTCCACCCCTCCTCCCGTATCTTGGGCACAGCGTTACGAGTCTGTTTACCAAGAATGCATGAGTCGCATTTGGGAGTTTTGGAGCTAAAGATAGAGGGCATACCTGGGACGAGACCAGATTTTGCCATATCTATGACCGTTTGGTAGTTGGCATGTCCGAGACGACAATGCCAAGTTTCCAGATCGGTGGCATGCTGGGTTGTGTATGCATGGTGTTTGGTTAGGGCAGAGCTGAGGTTTAGAGAGTAAAGCCATTGATTGTGGATGAGTGGACCTTGTGCTATGAGTGCTCGAGTGGATCTTCAAATGAGCTTGACAGATGTATCGTCGAATGTCGAATCAAGGCCGGATCTAGCAAGAGAGCTGACTGATACCAGTCATACATTTGCATTCGGGATGTATAAAGCATCCTCCAGGACAATACTTGTGTCCTTTGTAACATGCAGGCAAATATTGCCTATGCCAATCGCTGCGACGGAGGACCCTCCAAGACCTTTGACAATCCTGGGCTGGATGGGGCGCAGGGTAAGGAAATCATCGCGGTGAGGGGATATATGAACCGTGGCTCCTGAGTCAACTAGAAATGGAGTCGTTGGGGAAGTGAGTGGTGCACGCTCTGGCCGTGTTGATGGCTTAACATCTGCAGACAATACTTGGTTGCTGACTTGCATCGAGTTCCTGCTCCAGTCAATGGTTGCCCTTGCCTCCTCCATGGCGGTAAATCTGGCATGCTCCCAATACTCTGTGGAATGGTCAAGTGGTGGGGACACTGTAGCTGGTAAGGGGGTCAGGCTGGCGATTGCTGCAGTTTCAGGTGGGGCGGGAAGCTGGCCAAGGTTTGCTTGGTCTACATACCACAGCTTTCCATCGATCCCAGTGACGGCAACATATGACTTTGCAGAGACATTGTTGCTTGGAGATTCCTTATTCTTGGAGGCCTTCTAAGCAGCCTGTGCATCAGCAATAGACTTCCCAGCCATCCCACCACCCTTCTGGACACAGAACGGTTTGGTATGTCCCTGGCATGGCTGTCCACGTGAATTGCAATTTTTGCAGCAGGCTGCACCTGGACCGTGATTGTGTCCTGGCAGATCTGTGCTACGAGACTTGGCTCCTCCTTTCACGTTGAGGGCTGTGGCGTGGGCAGTGCTTGCTTTGGAATTAATGATATTCTGTGCGTTCTCCATCAGGAGACAAATATCAGTCGGCTGGCAAGGGGAAGCAGTTGTGCACCTGCTGAGGAGGGAGGACACCAAATTTTGGAGCGCCTCAAATGACGGATTGTTCAGGCTGTTCAGCAATGCGATGCAAGTGAAGAGGTTAGCATCGATCGTGCCAATATCAAAAGCTCGCCTGACTATGTCAGTGATTCGCCCAGCAGTGATAGGCAGAGGCTCGGATGTGGAACAATAGGTGGATAGAGCCTCCTGGAGAAGAGCCACCTGTTTGATGGGCCCTTCCCTCTGAGCGCGACGTTTCAGGTCTTCAAAGCAGAGGTATGCGTCACTGTCAGTGATGAGGTCCCGGTGCTCAACGTCATCTAAGGCAGTCTTCATAAACGTGATTGCCATGCGGTCATTTATGGCCCAGTTCACATTAGCTCAGGGTTCAGTAGAGGCGTCAGGGCATTGGATGATGGGAGTGAAGACATGTGCGTATATGCCATTGAGTATGAGAGCGTCTTTCAGCTTCTCGGTCCACTGGGTGAAATTACCATCTGCGTGGCTTTTCGTTCCATCCCATCTGTGTCGGATGATGCGTTCGGGCACTGATGGGTTTGTGGAGTCGCTGGGTAGGATGGCAGGGAGGGAGGTTGGAGACATGGCAGATTCGAAAGACTAGCCGATGGACAGAATATCCAGAGAGACAGAGTGCGCGATGCGACGCGTGGAGAAATGAGAGGAGACTGAGAGGTCCGAATAGAAGATGCTCGACACTGTTCCAGAGAGTTGTCGTGCAACTAATAGCCCATAACCTGTTAGAGATCGGACTTCTATCGCAGATATTGTATCTATACAATATAATATCAGTAAGATGCCTCAGTCTCGTATAAGTGACTATATTGATGACTGTACCTATACAATATAATATCAGTAAGATGCTATTATAATGTAGTCAGTCGTTGTCGTTATAGTGTAAGTATGATGTGCTCACCCTCAGTCTCGTATAAGTGACTGAGGGTGTGTTTGTATGTAGTCCGTATATATATGTATTTTATTCCATTGTTCGAGTATGAAAGAGATGGTGGCCGGATGTGAAGGTACAGTGCCTGGACCCGTTACGATGTGAAGGGTGGTGCCTGGCAGTGTTTGTTTTGGTGACGTCACTCCATTCCAACATTCTTGGACTATGTTCTCTAGAAAATTTGTGTATGCAATACACAGTTCATCCCAGGTAAGCTCTTCATCTTGCAATGCTTTTTTTTAGTTCCTCTGAAATTGACTATCAGTTTCAGCGATAGGACATCTTCTTCTTTAGCTAGCATGAACACTTCATCCAATGACACAAATTTGTTTTTTGCTGCTTCAGCACGTCCTTCTGGTGTGAAGTAGCTGAGTTCAATAAATTCACGCTCCCTCAGTTTCTTCGTAGCAAAGCACGCCAGAGGGTATTCTATGATGTCTGGTACTGGCATCCCAGCAACTAGGTTTGGCACCTTCTCCACCTCCTCTGGAGAGGCCTCTCTGGAGTGCCTAGATTGCAGAGTATCATCATCTACTGCCTGTCTGGCAGCAATGCCTTGGTCCTGCTGTCTGGATAACCTTTCCGCCTCTTCTTTCTCTACTCGCTCCACTTCCCAGATGGCTTTTTTGCGCTCCAGATCTGCATTCCAAAGATTGATTAGCATTTCCACTGCTTGCTCATTTGTCATTTCGTTTCTTCCATGTCTGACCGCATGAAAGGCTGTCTCTATCAGCCTCACTGGACCCAAACAGACAAGACAAATGTTTCTTCGTTGCTCGTAGTAAGGATAAGGGCAAAGAAGGTGAAACAAAACTTTTTTTGAGGCGTCGGTCACATGATTGTGCCGCACGGACGTGACGCAATAGGGGTTGCGTCGTCCAATTCGTGGTAAGGTATCTCAAGCAGCCTTACACCGCATCTCTTGTGAACGTATGTTCATCCAGGCTAAAATCTGGTAGAACTTCCGTGTTTGGGTCAATGGTAAGAGTAGTCATGTTTTTAAGACAATAAATGAACTGTCTAAAGCTAAACTTTTCTGCCGCAGGTTGAATCTTGCGTTAGAGTACGATGCAGACTGCGGTGAAGTGGTCACATGATTTTCTTGTGACAACACCGCCACCTTCACTCAAAGATCACACCCTGCCTGTTCTCGATTCCTTGTGACTGTCAGGCTAACCCTCTTTCTCGATCAAGGCTCCGTATTAGTATTTTCTCTATATTTTAGTCGTTGATACCCCAGCTCCAGAGCACTGACCATGCAGGAAGATGCTATAGCACGCAAGGACGCCACGCACATCAAGCGATGTAAGGATCACAAAAAACTTCCATGACCACGACTTCATTTACTTCGGGTTGCTTCGGCAATGTCCGTGGTATTCATTGCAGCTGAACAAACCTTGCGCATGACACATTTCCTTAAGACGCTACGTATACATCAGGCCAGAAGCATGAGTAGCACTGGCGGCGTAGTAATCGGCATTGGAAAAAGTTCGAGCACAGCCAAAGGTTGTCGAAGCATCAGTGCCTCCGAAGCTATCCAAGGTATTTAATGTAAGCTGTTGGTGAATTGCTAGATATACTGAGTAAATTCCATGCCATACATAGAGTGAACTTGGGCCCAATAGGCTAAATGAAAATAAATTGAATGAACCTTTTGTTCACCCTTTCTCAACGCGCTGCGAACGGTGAGATCGACGTCCATGGAGCAATCAACATCTCTCTTTCCTCTCCTTGACTCACACGTCGATATCCACGCGCGTGTTTCCTGTTCTTAAACTTCGTATAAAGGTCCTCAGCCAGCGAAATGATCTGCTTTCCCAACCACGTCCTCGCTCTCCACAGCACAAAAGCGTTGTCGTCGATACGGTCGGGGCGGATTCGGTGTTCCATGTCGACGGTGACCATAATTACGGAGATGGCAGCGAAGAATGAGGCCAACGCTGTTGCAGAGGAGATCATGAACACAATAATCATTTGGAGATATGCTGCTTGGTCGACAGGGGCGCCTCCAAGGAGCGCGCCGGTCATCATACCAGGTATGGCTATCATTCCTATAACACTATCGAAGAAGTCTGGTCGGGATGGGAAAGCTTATATAGGAAATGTCCAAACCTCATTTGATTGACGACGGGCGTAAGCGCAAGACGAAGGGCTTCACGAGCAATAGGATTGCATGCTTCCATTCGAGAGGCGCCAAAGGCAAGGAGCAATTCGACTTTGTCTCTATTTTCTCTGTAAATGGCAATTCATGAACGAAGTGTGGTGTCATCAGTGACGACAAGAAACGCACTGCAGTTCCTTCAGTACATAGTTAACAGCGATCACAATCGCAGAGATCGAGCTTCCACACAGCATACCGACTACGGGTACTGCAGAGGTCGTCGGCATGCTATAAATAGGTCTCAAGTTCAGATGCTCACTATAGTTTATAGGTGACCAAAAGGGTTGATTTGACATCGCAAATCGCGACCCGAGTATCGAAATAGGTATCGTCGAACCAAGCATCCCGATTAACATCAGAGGGAACTGAAGGTATCGTATTTTCTCACTGTACATGAAACGGAAAGCAGAGCGAATTACCATATGTTGATGTCGTCGTTTTGCCTTGTTGGCGACTGTACATGTAATATAATTTATAATAAACATTTGTTCACAGTGGGATTCAAGCAATTCCACTGACCGATTTCAAACGTCCCCAGAAGATTTAGCAACACTTCCAAGGGACGAGTCATGGGATCGTTCCAGAAAGCTGCAGAATGAACTAGGACCTACATGCGATGCCTGCAACCGCCCACGGATTCTCCGCCGAAAACACACCATGAAGAAGGACAGCCATAATGGCGAGCTGGACCACACATCTTATGGACGCTGTCAACAGTCCCCGTTCAATACCCAGACCAAAGTAGGCTGAAACCACGACATCGAAGAGAATGAAGGTGAAGGCTAGTGCGATATGACCCCATCCTAGGCGCGCTGGGGACTCAGAAACATCAGACATGGCGTAGGAATGAAATAAGAACAGGAACCAATCATAGTATGAGGGAACACAAGTACCTTATATATTTATAGAAAAAAAATAAGCAAGCCCCCGACGCACGTTTCAAGACTTATTTTCACTCTTTGATGTACATAACAGGCTTGGATTGCTCATACGTGCAACATTCTATATAATCGCTGACCCGGTTTTCAGCCGTGGAGCAGATTTCGTTCCAACTCTGGGTCACATGACCTGCTAGTGTTTCGCGGATACGCCGGCGCGGTTTCACTAATCCGGACTTAGGGTGTTGGAATCGAGCCTTGTTTCTTGAAGATCACACTTCCATCTATCAACAAGCTTAAGGTTAATGGCTGCTGAACGACCTATCCCCGTTTACACAAATCTCAAAGACCTGTACCGTAACCTGGGGACATCGCTCAATCATGCTGTGCGGTGGAATCATCTGGCGGAGGAATTTGAGAGGAGATTCGGACGTAAGCCTACGTATATCGCTAGAGCTCCAGGACGCGTCAAGTGAGTTGCAATAATTATATAAAATGCTTTCATGTTCCTTCAACTCTTCGCAAGCTTGATAGGTTCCTACAACGTTCCATCCGTCACAACAATTCTTGCTGATATATTATTGCCTAAGGCGAACACATCGATTATGCACTCTTTGGAGTGCTTCCCGCCGCAATTGAGCACGATATTCTGATCGCATGTGCACCGCGGCTTGATCCAGTATCTTCTGTCACAAAGACAGAACAAGTGCCAGGAAGTGTGACCGCTGAAAATCTTCAGACTAAATACACTCGGCAAAGCTTTTGTCCCGGCCGAAGGCCATCAGTGTTACAAGAGATCGAGGAAGATAAAGTGCACGTCGAAGCTTGGGAGTTGGACATAAATACTAAGGAACTTAGATGGGAGAGCTACGTTAAGGCGGGCTATTACGTATGTTTTCATCAACGTCTTTATATCGGAAACTAAGCCATCTTACGCATTTAGGGGGTATTAAACAGATACTTTCCTCTATCAGACTATGCAGAATCCCCGGTACCAGTGGATCTCCTCTTCACAGGAACAGTCCCAGCCGGCTCCGGTCTGTCGTCCAGCGCAGCCATGGTCGTGGCAAGTACTCTTGCATTCCTAGCAGTCAACGGAAAGGTATCTCAGCTTTTATATTCTTCGTAATTTGCGTCAATATCTTGCCTTCACAGCTCGATGATCAGTCCATTCCCACCCAACTGACTAAAGGCGATCTCGTCAGAATAGCTGTCGAGAACGAGAAACGCGTTGGTACGTTATTTGAATCTTTTCAATTATGATGATACTGACGAACGTTCGATCGCAGGTGTCAACAGTGGAGGGTGAGGCTCATATTTTGGCTGTTCATCTGCTTATTCATCACTTGAACTCGGCCACAGAATGGATCAAGCAGCATCTGTGATTTCTGATGCCTCCTCCGCACTGTACATCTCTTTCTTCCCAAAGCTCGAAGCTACAGCAGTCCCGCTTCCCGCTGGCTCCGTCTTCGTGTGTGCAAACTCCCTCGTCGTATCAGATAAAGCAGTAACTGCGAAGCGGAACTACAATCTGCGTGTCGTTGAAACCCTCGCAGGTGCTCGGATCCTTGCGCGAGCTCTTGGACTACCCGTTAACGAGAAGGAGCCCGTTACTCTCAGGGAAGTTGTCGGAAGGTTTCTGGGAGAGAAGGAGGGGCAGGAGCTTAGTATTGATGCGTTGCAAGAGGGGTTGGGATGCATGCTGAAGGAGGTCGAGGTCTTGAGACCTCAAGGTGCTTCGGATGATGGTCAACTTGGCGTTACAATACAAGAGATGGTTGCGATGTCGGGTTTGTCCGAGGATGCTTTCTATGACGTTTATCTGTCGTGGGTCGAAGGTACGTCCATAATCATTGGGTTTGAATTGTTTTTGTTCTAAACAAAAGGACGCTACTTAGTTGAAGCGACACATTTCCAGTTGTACAAGCGCGCCAAACATGTGTTTTCTGAGGCCCTCCGTGTTCTGCAGTTCCGGCAGACATGCTTTGAAGCTAGCGGTATCACAGCGCTCGAGAGGCTGGGTCGTCTGATGAACGAATCGCAGACCAGCTGCGCTGAACTCTTCCAGTGCTCGTGTCCTGAGTTAAATGAGCTCACTCAGCTTGCACGGGAGGCGGGTGCCTATGGAAGCAGGCTCACTGGTATTCGTTGCTTTTTCGCTTCCTTCGTTTGATTATCTGTTGACAGTCCTCAGGTGCAGGGTGGGGCGGATGCACCGTGTCACTTGTCGCAGAGGACAAGGTCGCAACGTTTATTGAACAGCTCAAGAATACGTACGCGCCATACAAGGGCCTGGAGGGCGAAGCGTTGAATGAAGTAATTTTTGCAACGAGACCGAGCAGCGGTGCTTGTGGTGGGTTAGCTTTTGTTACACACTTTGGATGAGGTTGAACTGAGGCCTTTTCAGTATACAAATTTGAGGATCAAAGTTTTTAAGGCACAAGACTGTTTCCTACAGGAATTTCATACTCTTTGAGAAAGGGTTCGTTAATAATGGTAAAACAGTCATTGGTGTACATACCCAACAACGTGATGATGTAGTTGTGTCGAACTTTGAACCCTTGTTGCTTCAATGTCTAGGGGTTAACTGCTTAGTGCTCAGCCATTATTGCAGTATTTAGTGTCGTGAGTAGAACTCGACTATCACTAGCCACTTTCGAATCTGGTTTTCATGGATTGATCGTATCTCTAGTATCAGTTGTTGTGCTGGGAGATGGCGGATCTCGGTCGAAATCACCGGAAAGGAATATTTTAAGGACTGGCTGCTATCGAGGTGCACTTTTCACAGTTATTAGAATTCATCATCGAAAGTAGGCGGCACGGCATACAGGTTATGGTAACAGGAAACAACTCGAGAACGAGTATAGTCGTATCCCATCAAAAATTTCCCAAGATGTCTCAAGAAATCCATTTGGAACAAAAGTCACAGAGAAGTCAACTTGAATTCTTTACTGGACCAATGAGTGGAGCGTCGTCTATCAGACATGCTCTATTTGTGTGAAGCTTCAGGGCAACGGCATTTCATCAGAGAACAGAATATCTATCGTCAGAAGTTCCACATCCCCAAAGCGTAAGTCTAAAGGACCTGCGTGGCAGACGGTTCCCCGGCCAGGTTAAGCCAGATTTACGCATTAGTGGTTGGACCAGTTGACGCCGATCGTAGAAAAGACATAATTTTCCTGAAATCGATAACCATACGAGTGTGGTCGCCCCAACTAGAAACCCGGCTGTGGATACTTGGCATCAAGAAGGCCTGGCCTGACTCCGTGCCACGTAGGATTTGGCTTCAACTGACCATACTCCGGGCCGAGAAATCAACGAGCATGAAGATCTCTTGTCACTCGGTCAATCGTGGATGACGACCCAGGATTAGCCGAAGCAATGTAAAGTCCGTGCGGGACCGAGTGAAGAATACAGAGGAATCCAAGAAAGGGTTCAAAGTCATTCGACTGCAAGAGTATCTCAGCAGGACAAGTCTCAAGAGTTGATTTATGGAGAACCAGTACCGCCAGAACGTCGTGATGATCGGTTTGTTGCCAACACGTGATTGATTAAGTCCTTCCCGACTTTACTTATCTTCTTCTCTCACACTGTCTCATTTCGCGATCATTGAATCGTAGATTACAGCTGTAATGGCGAGGTATCCTCCATTGCTGCTTTCGACAGCACCGACAGCTATTGCGCCGACCAAGGTCGTCATTCGGCATGTGTGAGTCTCATTTGATTGCATCTTCTTAGGCTGACATATTGGAGGGAATAGTCAATTGCGGGACCTCATCATATGTCCTCGAGAGAGGGGTCGAGTGAACTACGTGCAACACAACTCCATTGTCGAACACAATCTCAACACGCCTGAGTCGGTGAGTCGTAATTGTATTCGATGATGGTTTCAATAGTAACGCCTGCCTTAGACACCCCAGCTTCTTGTCAAGCTTCCCTTTCAACCGAATACTCTAAGCTCTCTTCCTATCGAGGGAACAGATGATACGCTTCTCGCAGCCGGTGGACAGAGGGCTGAAATTCATTTGTCTTACCATTCGCCGCTCTCTCCGCGCCACCGACCAAACGCTTCCGTCTGGCACAATGAATTTGGGGATATGAACAATTCCGTTCTTCTCACTTCCATGAGCCTTACGAAGTCCAATGAAAGCAGCATAGAACCTCGACTTTGCATCAGTAATAACGATTGCACGGTCAAGCTCTATAACGTGCCTTTAAGGAGTTTTCCCAAAACAGTTATTGACGAAGTCGGATGCATGCATCTCGGGGTTGCAATAAATCATTGTGCGTCAACTTACATCTGACCTCGTTGCTACTGTCATTAACGCAGTGTCCAGCGTCAATCTCGCCCGATGGTCGGACGATCATATCCGTTGGAGACTCTGCCAAAGTGTACCTCCATCGCATGACGGGTGGTGCTCACATCACTTTCTCACCCATTGCCACTTTAAAACTTCCGTCTCCTACCATCACGCCTATGGATGACACCACAGGATCATTAACTGCATCGTTTTCGACTGCGTTCTCGTCAGATGGATTAAAGTTTGCAGTAGCATCACAGGAGGGTCTTCTCGCTGTCTGGGATGTCAGAAGCACCAAACCTTTAAAGATCTTTCAGATGGAAAAGTCAAGGATGTCTTTGGTTAATGGTGGTGGCGATGGAGACGGGATATATGATTTGCCACGAGATTTCAAAACACCGGGCGGGAGTGTAAGGAATGTGAAGTTCGGAGGATCAGGGGATAAAGAACTTATGACCTTTACCGAGGTGAGTTACGTTCATCTGTAACTATTCTTCTGTTTCTCAGTGCATCAACAGCACACTTCGTTACTCCACGTCGTAGATGCGAGGACATTTGAAACGGAGGAAATTATTCAAGTACCCGCCTTTCGGGAGCCATCATCGCCAATTCCTGTGCCAGCCCCTGCTGCGCGATCTCAGTCTCATCTCTCATCGCCTCCTTCATACAGAGTACATCGGCCATCCATCACGAATCATACCCACCGTGCTCGTTCTCGACTCAACTCCACGACACCTTCCGTACAATCCACTTCCGACAGCCGCTCGCGGGTCCACGTCCTCCGTGCTCTCGGCGACACTTCATCCTCCTATTCTGCACCAAGTACCATCTCCGACTCCACCTGGCGGTCACTTCGCATGAGCGGCTCGACTGCCACGGTCAGTCACCAAGACGGCGGTGTCGAGTATAACGACATCTCCGCTATTTCTCCTTTGAGAGGTCCCATCATTGATGATTACGTCACACAGGCGTTCCTTGGATCACGTGGATTTAGGATGCGCCAGTAATCTGGGACCTCGCATGAAGAAGAGGACGATCCCAACACCGGCTCGACTCATGGCGATTACGAGTACACCCCGCGTCCGAGCTACATCACCGTCAACAGCCGACGAGGGCATGAAGATGGTATCGAAGTGGATGAGCTGGAGTCGGACTGCGTCTCTTCCCGCGCCCCGTCGCGATCATCTTCTCCGAGCCCATCCACCCATAGACCTAGTCCAACCAGGTTAGCTTCTCCTACGCTCCATACCACGGGTTCGCAAGATCGCGCGAGGCTGGTGCAGCCTGTGTATCCCGAGGATCTGCACATTGCGGGAATGTGCTTCGATCCAAGCGGGAGACATGTTTATGTCGCTTCTATGGAGAGTGTCGTTGAGTGGAGCGTGCGTGGTGCAGAAAAGAGATGGTGGGCTGGAAGTCAATGGAGATGAAGATGCGTTGTGCCCCCCCCCCCCCCCCCCAATCGTTTGAAGTTTGTATTGTTTGTTGACGGCGCATCTGTCTACGCCACTGCATGATCATCTCGCTCAGTGCTTTCTGGCTCGCTTTGACTCATCTCATTATTTTCGTATCAATGTCCAACTATCATCACGTTCATGGTTCATCTTTTCACGACACACGGACACTTGCCTTTATCTTTCTCGTTTCATAGTCATCTATTCCGTTCATGACACCTGTATTAGTATAGTAACAGTATAGCCAGTCACGGTTCTTGTAGCCTAGGTGCAGCTGTCCTACCTTTTTCTCGGTCCTTTGTGGAAATGAGGGCACATTGTATTGAGTTTCTTGTGCATCCGTACATGCATACGATGGCGGCCATGTCGGCGAGATTGATTTATTCGATAATTGCGCCACATCAGAGACGTTAGACACGTAAGTCATGCAAGCTCAAGTATCGTATCAACCGCGGCAGAAGAAAGCACAAGTCACACCACTGCGAGATTCCTCATCGAACCCCCCGGGATTTGGGGATTGTTTGACACGGAAGAAGCTCTCTGGTGACGGGTAAATGGACCCTATTCGGCAGAAGATTGATGATCCGGGGAACAATGGACCAGAGGAAGAAGGAATTTGATCCAGGTACTATTGTGGCTCAACTTTGGAAAACCATTGACAGAATGTATATTGATGAGTTGTCTCGTGTGATTGATGATTGATGCATGATGTTGTGATCATTATTATTTGCACTGGAAAGTAAGTTGTCGCTCGTCTTGTCTTCTGTTAAGATGTTTCATACATTAATTTTTGCTAATTTGAGAAAATTGCGAAAACGCCGGGGTCACGAGGGCAAGTGCACGCGTTTGGACTTTATGAGAAAAATCCGCCGCCGAAGTGCTTTCTCGCTTCATGATCAGAACATTGGACGACGAGGTGCATGTACAACGGATAACCCGTTTTTGCTGGGTTTGGTGGTCTTGTCAATTAATCAGTTTTAGCTTGTGGACCGACTTATCGGCAACTTCCGTAAGTCCGCCACTGTCATCCCCTCCTCACAAATGGATTCATACTGTATATAAAAGCGTGACGATAGCTTCGTATAATCCGCTTTCTTCAAGCTTGGAAATTACCACACTTAACCTACCAGACCCGGCTCTTTTGAATTATGCGCAAAAAAATGTGTTCTATGCGTCTTCAGAAACACTGATATATCGTTATCAGTAGCTGTGGTCCGCAAAAATTGCTTTAACAATGCGTAGCAGCCCCTTTATATAAATACGCGCATACGGTCTTATGATCGCACATGCTACCTGACCACGCCACTCCTCGCCTGACCACTCACCATCATTTCTTTCATCCCCGAGACTTGCAGGGACCATGCCCATGCCGTCGGCGAACTTGTTAGGAATGTGTCCAGCGCCGAGAATAAATCATAATATCATCGGCGCTTCCACAGCTATAGCTCCTCATCACTCCATCCAGTCATGAAACATCAAAGTTCCTGAAGATCCCACACAAGCACGGATACCCAAGGACACATCAACCCTAGTAAAACAGTCCAGTTCCTTTGTATATCCGATGGCTGCGATATGCCAGCAGTGAGCTATGGTGCAGAAGCTGTCGAAATAGTAGTGCCATCACCTGGTCATCAAAGATCAAGCCGCGAGAACCACAGGGGCTTTTTATGTATCAACTCAGTTCAATGGCTATCACCCCACACGCGATCGATCGTTTACTCGCTTGAACCTCATGGGCTAATCAAGTATGTTCCCGATAACTCAATCTCAGGTCCGATCCCGAGGCGGGGCCGGATAAGGGCCTGCTCATAGGTGAAGCAGAGGTATTGACCGCTGAGCGCTGAGCCCTGGGAGAAGACGAAAGAGATCTTTGGACATGTGAGTTTGCATTTTGATTGCTATCACGAAGATCCTGTCTAATATGTCAAACATGTGGCATGTATCACGTCGAGAAGCTTTGCTGCGGAAAACTCGTGGGCTGCAAAAAATGCAAAGAGGAAACGGGAGGACTATTTCAAGGTTATTTAGTCCATGGAGAAAAAATTTTCGAGGCTTCTTTCTTTTGTTGGTCGTGGGGCAGCAGGGCTTATGGACATGTACAAGGTATGATGGAAGAAAGTTCCTGGGTTTCTGTGATATGATCGGTTTTTGCATTTCATAACTTCCAGGCACATACAGATAGTAGCTCATTGGGTCCAGGGATTGCACAGATTTGAACAAAGAGATAAAGAGCCCCAGCACAGCCAGAGGGAAAGAAGAAGAGATACTGGATATCGGAAGACACCGAAAACCCACAGAGGTAAGCGTTACGTTCATCGCAGAACTGAATTAGAGGCAGGCGTGTGACGAAGTCGATCTGAGATCTTATCTGAGACGGTAGTCGATCACAAAGCGGCAATAGAAGCGGGTCTCGGCAACCGCGTGCAAAGGCTTTATTTCACATCACAAGTCCAACAGTCCTTTGTACATCAACCTTTTCTTTCAGCGCTTTGTCACTCCACCAACGACGACGACGACGACGACAACACGACCCCCACCGACATGTCCAGCGACGAGCAGCCCACCTACGGTCTCCCACAAACCCTCATCGAGCCCATTGACGAGCATACACCCGCGCTTCTCCCTCTTGCGCGCTTTGCGCACCTCCATCTCCAGCACATCCTCTCCCATCCACCCGATAGTGTCCTCTTTCCATTTTTACACGGTCTGGAAGGTGACAACGATGCCCAAAACACTTTCTTTGCCTCTTCTAGTGGTGCGGCCTCCTGCTCGTCGTCTTCCTCTTCAGGCACAACAACACCAACCAGAAAGCCACTACTCACCAAGTCTGCCAAGGTACCCAGATACCGCGGACTTGTGTGGGCTGTGTGCGAAGACGACCTCGAGGCGGAGCCTCGGCGGTACGCACGCGAGCTGAGCTTGTTGTGGCGGAAGCGCGAGGGCGATAATGGGGGCCTCGGCACACCCGTTCTAGAAGGTGACAGTGAGAGTGGGGCCAGTAGTGATCTCGATGACGACGACGACGACGAGGACGTTGCGAGTCCCCGGGTGGACATGGAGGCAAAGGTGGACGTTGTTCCACCTGATGTGATGGACATTGACGGCGACGTCCCTGTACACGAGGAAACAATACCTTTCAGTGATACTGAAAACCCGAAGGATAAAGGGAAGCATATGCATCCTGTTATACAACGCCCGGCGCCAATACAGACTGCGAACTTGCCCTCGTCCTACTCTGTCAGCTCTGGACTCAACACTAGGTATTTGTCCTTTTTTTCTCACTTTGGCCCATTCCTTTCAAGAATTAACTTATGCTTCTTCATTAGCTTGACGACCAGTGACAATGGAAGCTTCTTATCTACTCCCCTCAGTGTCAGGTTCGTCCCCATTCAGCTTCTATCTTCCATACCAAACTAACCATATTCTTCAGCCCATCATCAATGCCAGATACCTCACAAAGCGGCACGAAACCCGTCCTATCAACATCCCCAGAACCAAACGCGTCGACATGTTTTCCCACTTGCGCTTCGAAACCCGTAGTAATGTCAGAAGTTGCCAGTGCAGCCGTCCCGGATCTTGCACTTTTGACCTGCACATTCCGTCCTTCTGAGATCGTGCAGCCAGTAAAGCCAGTTGAGAATGATGGAAAGGAAGGCTGGGAGTTTGTCCCCGCGAAAGTGCCCGACGGAATTTCGTTGCGGAACTTTGGGATACAAGTGGTATGTTACATCTTTGTTATGCTTTCGACTGCCTGGTGGGGCTGCATCGTTCGCAGCCAACTCGTTCTGGTACCTATTAGGGTTTTACACTAATTGTCCTGGAATGGCATCTTCGTCGTTTATAATCCATAACTCATATGACTAATTACTCCCACAGCCAATTTACACCACTCTTTCGGACATAGTCGTCTACTCGCCCAAAGGCCCATCACCCAAAGCTCGTGTTCTTGCTCGTCGTATACAGGAGGCGATTCACCGTAAATACCAAGAGCGTGCCAGACGCCTCGGTGGCACGCTCACTGAAGGTAAGTCTCGTTTTTTTTTCTACTTTTATCAGTGCGCATATGTCCATGTAAATGCGTCTCTATCACATCTCATCGTTATCCCGTGCGGAAAATTTGTATATATGAACGCGAAACCTTCCTTTGAGCCATATGACACAAGGCACACACCCATTCACACAAAATCCCTGACAACTCCTTTCTCTAGATGGCCTTTTCACCCACCCCGACCTATTGCACTACAATGTCTTCATCCTCGACGCTACGGCTTCCGACATGCATGCAGACACCGGCATTCCACACCTCGTCATGCGCCTCTGCGTGAGCGGTGTTCCAGGCTCCGGGACCACCGAACCTGGAAGTAACAAAGCCAGTGATCCAGTCGATGGTGCCCCTCTGAAAGACGGCGCGAGCTGGGGCGCACATACTGATGGCCCTGACGGACACATAGTTGATATGGATGTCATCGAAGATCCGATGGCGGTGGCGGCGCAGGGCCATGGTGCGGAGGGGATGTATATTGACGTTGACAGCGATATGGAGATGGAGATGGAGCCGGGGATGGACGTCGACGGTGTTGCTGTGCGGGTGCTTGGGCGATCAAAGGCGCACCCGCGGGACCCGAATACGGTTGATTTTTCGCAGAGGGAAAAGGAGGAGATGCGGGACCTTACGAAGGCCTCGGAGATTATCAGTGTGCCGCCCCTAGATGGAATGGAAGGGCATGCGAACCATGTCATCACGTCCATGTCTTCGTTGACTGGAATGGGACGTGGGCCTGCTCCGGGACAGCCACAGCCTCCGTCTGTGCTGAGTCTGCAGGCGCTTTCGCCGACGGTGTGGACACCGCATGTGGGCCAGGTGTTTTTAGGCAACTCGGACGATGTTCCCCTCGCGGCAAATGGGAAGGAGAATGGTATAGGAGAAGACGAGTCGCACGATCCGTTTGATTACCTGTCGACAAATGATCCAGCGAAAGGGTTTGGGTTCGATATATGCATTGAGTGCCACGATCTGGCGCCGTTCCCTACTCCTGCAGCCCTACGAACCGCGGAGGAGCATCTGATGATGTTGGATGACACTTGGGTTAAAGGATTGATGGAGAAAAGGGAGCGAGAAGGGACGGCGGGGGATACCGCCACCATCATCCCACCGCGTCCACCTGCTCATGCGAACTCCGTCATACACCTCCCGTTCCCGAGTTCTCCATCTAACTCCCAAACCTCAACGAACGCACTCATCGCAGTGATTCGGCTGCTCGAAAAATGGCTTATGCCCATTGTGCCCCCGCCCCCGTCCGCACCGCAACCTCCGTCGCCAGAGCCAGCTGCAGTCCCCAGCACCAGCTCCTCCAGGCGCTGGAGTTCCGTCGCTTCCCTCATGCCTCATTTTCCTTCCTTTCCACTAACCTCGTCGCTACCTGCATCCCTCCCTTTACCAGCCGCGCCGCGCACGCGCTCGTTAACGTCTCCCGCAGCATCTCTATCGAATCCATCTCTCCCACATGCTCAGGTACGTACGCGGCCGGTGAAGGTGTTGCTATATTCTGCGGACGGGTATACGGAGTCGTCGTTACTGGTCCTGTGTCTCCTCATGGCGGTGAAACACCTCACGCTCCCGGAGGCGTACCTCGAGCTGCAAGTCGCGAGGCGCAGGAGTTTCTTTGTGTACCATGCGGACCTGGGGCTTCTGAGGAGGGTGGAGTCGAGGCTGAGGGAGGACTACGAGAGGGAGAGGGAGCGCGCTGCGAGGGAACGCGAGATGGCCAGAGGCGTTCCTGGATATGGACATGGACATGAGGCCGAGAGGGAAGTCAATGGGAATGGGAAGAGGGTGGCTGCGGCTGCGGTCACGGTTTCGAATGGGCCGCCGGCTGCGCGACCGGGCTGGGGCGCAGTTCTGGAGAATAGGTGGGGCAGTCTGCCGTCCCCGCGCTCCATACTGCCTTTACCGTCTGTTTCCCATCAACAGCCTGATCACCCTCACACACAGGCGCAGCAAGTTCCGCACCAACACGCGCATACGCCCTTGGGCCGGCCCGCAGCGAAGTCGGTTTCGTTTGGGTATGCAGCCCCCGTCCCGCACTCCCTGCCGCTTAAAGTTCCCCCGGAGCAGACGTATGGCCAGGGCCGAGTTGTATCGGGTACAGCTCCGACACACCAGACCCAATCACTGCCTGCGCTGCCCAAGGGCCGTCCGAGAGCGAACACGAGCCCGTGGTTGCCGAGTTTGTTCGGCGACCACCAGTCATGGTTCAATGACCCGAGGTTCGATGGAAGCTTTCCGAGCAGGGTGTTGCCGTTTCTGTATCTTGGTAACTTGTATGTAACTTCTTCAGTTTCTCTCTTTGAGATGCGAAGCTGATGAGCGGGATTGCGTGTATAGGAATCATGCTGCGAATGCGTTCATGCTCCATGCACTCGGAATCACGCATGTAGTGTCTGTTGGAGAATGCGCGCTGATACCACCACCGCACCATGTTCAAGGACACGGGCACTATGCGCCCCCGCCATACCACCATTCCGGGCCTTTCATACATGGAAAAGGACCGGGACACGGCTCGCTGTGGTATGAGGAGCGTGAGGGCCGCATCAAGGTGCTTGATATAAAGGGAGTTTGCGATGACGGGATCGATACCTTGGAGCCGCAGCTTGAACCGATTTGTGATTGGATCGATCAGGCGCGTGCTGAGGGCGGTCAGGTGCTTGTTCATTGTCGTGTTGGTGTCTCGAGGAGTGCGACTGTCACCGTGAGTGTGCCTTTTCAAGAGACATTTGACCCGTGTGCTGACTTGAAGTGATTTTTTGCTTGGATATAGATCGCATACGTTATGAAGCATCTGGGTCTTCCTCTCGTCGACGCCTATCTCATCGTTCGCTCTCGCAGACTTTCGGTGCTGATCCAGCCGAACATGCGTCTGCTTTATAATCTTTGTGGCTGGGAGATCAAGCTTGCAAAAGCTCGTGCGGGAGACAGTGAAGAAACCCTTCGGAATGAACTTGCAAGGACGTTGAGCTGGCCTTACCTTGCGAAGGAAGTTCACGCCTTGAATGAGAAGTATCTTCATTGATTTACTCTCGGCATATACGTATATTTGTTGAGCTCCCTGTCCACTCTTTCTTTTCCCACCTCTACAATCTTGGACGTCTACCTTCATTCAAGTATACCCCACCGTCATCTCTCTTTCTTTCACTCACTATCCCTACGTCTCACGTGTGTACCTGTAACATCTCTTTTGTGTCATCAGCTGTTCTATCTCGTACGTCTCTGCCAATTTCTTGCCATACTCCTAATGTCTCACCCCGCATCGTTTTGTTGTCCTTCATTCAAGTACTTTCTGCGTTGTATCCTCTGCTATGATAACATACATTAATACACGCGATGCATTGCATCTGGGCGTTATGTGAGAGATCTGAGTAGGACATTCCTCCAAATATCACACTTCATACAGTTACGTACAACCGCTGACGTCGTTGGAACTATATTTCTCGAGGTCTCATCAGAAAGGAAGCCTCTAATTGGCAGTCGTGTGCTTTAGCTTCATCAGAAAGACTGTGCTTATAGATCATCTAGAAACAACATTCTCATTCTACGCCAGCTCTCGGCCAACCATGACTCGATTCAAGCTCATCTTGTTCTCCAACCTTCTTACGTCCCTTGTATTAGCAGCCCCAGCGCACAATTTCCCCACACTCGTCCGTCTTCGTGTTGAGGGAGACCATGATACCATATTGGACAGAATCGTGCTTACCCACGGCCACTCCATCAAGACCGCTTCGGGAGATAGGCATCGCTGCGACGGGACGAACAACCACGCACAGCCTATTCCTGGACCAACTGCACTCGCGGCCCTAGATGACGCATCAAGAATCGGGCACTTCACATGGGACGGGTAAGCATTTTCCTATTGTGATGAATCAAGCCTTTTAAGCTTCTTTCAGAACTTGGTTATCGAACTTCGAAGACTATCTCGTGACGACGATCGCGGACGTACCGGCGGTGCAGAATCACAGCCGCTTCTGGCATTTAATTCTGAACTACAGAGATGCTCCTGTTGGGGGATGTCAGCTCGGTGTTAAACTATTCGATGAAGTCCTGTTCGCGTACGGCGCGGTCAATAAGACTTTAAAGTTGTCTGGCCCCAAGGAGACTCGCATAGGCGTCCCAGTCACCCTTACCGTAACAGACGGGGCGACTGACGCTCCTGTTGCTGGTGCAGTCGTGGGCCACGAATTGAGCGATGTTAATGGGCGTGTGTCGATTGCATTCTTCAGCACGGGTTCAAAAGACCTCAAGGCAGAGAAATCTAGTGCCATTCGCTCCAGAATGCATTCAGTAAAAGTCAGGCCAAACCTATGTAAGTGCCATAAAGGAAGTGAAGGGTGACAAAGTTTGCTTTTCTGACGTTACACATGAGGGAGTATTTGGAGTTTGATGGAGCTGATCAATCGTATGGCCTCTAAGTGGGCAACGTTCGTTAAGTCTACTATATTGAACTTCTGATAGACACAAGATGTACTTCGACTCGCCAAGTCTAGAGTATTGAACCAACTTGCGATCCATACGGACAAAGTTATGATGGGCTACGTGGTTGAGGTTCGACTCATCATGTGGCAGAGACTGGTAAAAATCTAGACGGTTCGAAAGTCTACCAGAACGATGATAGAAATAGAAATCTGTCATTGAAGCTTGGAGCTTGAAGGTTCTGAAGTGAAGCAGTTTCCAATGTGACTGTCACACCTGCCCCGTCTAGCCTTTCCATCCAGGTTCTATACTCTATAAACTGTCTTTGGTGTGTTGCTTGCAACTGGCGGATACTTCAAAGCCACAAAAGTCAAGCCCCCCCTCTACAGATGAAACTAATTCGTACAAGCAATTTTCACGACGTCAGCGCGACATACTCTATCCCTCAAACCTTGAGAGTAAGCTTACGCGAGAATCTGTTGGAAATTTGTCACTGGTGAACGAGTGACGGATACACTCTTCCCATCTCGAACACTTACGAATACCCCTACCGACTCGCTCGGACACACCTTGACGACGTCGAATCAACACATCATCTGGGATCTGAAAATGTAGTCTCAGGCTTTGCTTATTCTTTCAGCGTGGTTGTTCTCCGGTTTCCTTGGGTCGTTCTGCTCATTCAATGAGGGTCTGTTGATTGCGACTTTGCAATTGTGATATGCGCCCTACGGTTAGCTGTGATGGTGAATCTTGGTGGAATGTTCTTGACAGACTGGAAAGAAATCTGGGACATTGGCCAGACATGGCATCACGAGTCTTTTGCACGTCTACTATGTTCTTTGAACCTGATCGATTGACACGATGGTATCGTTAAATGTCCTTGACACATCTATAATGAGTAACGCGCGGATGACTGAGAGGGAGTTGAGGTATTTGACAACCCCTAGTGACCGACATATCAAAAGAAAGACAAGAGTACATGGTCAGTCGGTTTTGAGTTTCTCTCCAACTCTGTTCGGTTTCAAGGGGATGTCTGCGCCAAATACCCCTCTAACCAAGGATCGGATCTTGCCATGCCAATGAACCCCTTTGAGTACCCACACCGTGTACCAAGCATTCTTTTCACCTTTTAACTTGTCTGTTAACACACTGATGCTCGCAATTCCGGTTGTAGACGTTCTCTGTAGAAGTACAATCGTCGCCGCCAACTACCAACTGAAAAACTCCAGCAGACGAAAGTTTTCTATCGCCTCTGGTCAATTCTCTGATTGTATCTTACAATTGGCGTAAAACTGCTTTGCGGTTAGCCGACTACCCGAAGCACTTCGTTCTGTGCTCACACCTGCTGTCCTGTAAGTACTTGTCTTTGTGCTGTTGTTGACTGACAAGATTTTATTTCGGAGCATGAATGAAGCAATAATACCAATACGAAAACAATTTCTCTGTGTTAAGTCGAGATTCTACATTCACCGTCCGTGCTCGCCCGGATTCAATATCAGTGATTCGATCCTGAAGTTGCTATCACAAGCCTATAGAGCACGACGTACATTCCTCCGCATATGTACCATGAGAAGGCTCATAAAGGGACCATTTAGTGAATACCTTTGGGGAAGGGTAGGTAGATAATGGCAGTGGTGTAGACTGGTGAGACCTTGTCCTTGATAGAAGCGCATGATGCTCCTGACTTCCCCAATTTCAAAGACTCTTGAAAGAATAGTCATCCTCTTGAAGATCTAATCAACAAGCTTCCCAATCGTAAGTCTCAGTTACGACCGCCGCTCCGTCTCCGCTCAGTAAGTTCGCCATTATCATCAATTCAGTAGATTTCATTGATTTTGCACCATAATTGATCCTTCCCTATTCGGATACTTAAATAGGAGTGAGACAGTGCGCTCCTATTACCTCAGCAGTCCGAATATATATATTTGGCCGCTTTCTGGACATTTGGGCATCATAGGCACAAACAAATACTGCTCACCAACCACCACGATCAATCCAATTATATCATCTGACAATTCAGCCACCATGGTCGCCGTCGCACGTTACCATTCACCACCTGCTGCGATACTTATCGAGGGCGAAGGTACGAAGACTCGTACGCAAACGCTCTGCGAGCGCTGTGGCGCAAGTTTGATCATCCACCTTCCAACCCTGAATTTAGGATTCGAGCCTATAAAATAATCGGGCGATGAGCTCAAGAAACACGAGTGTGAGCAGCCACAGGGGTATTTACAGCCCACCACGGGGAACCTACCTCGGAGGCGAACAGCGAAGACCGTCGGTCTCCAGTCCAACCCCGCTCGTAAACCCATTCCGCTCCATATTGAGCTCAAGGCTCGATTTCTATGGTTCTTGAGAGCCACCGGTCCACGTATCGTGCCTTTTCGCCCCAGTGCGTTGCGAGAGCGTCGTGGCGTCACTTTTTACATAACCTTGTCGTCCCCTAATCATGAAGGAGGGCCAACGGACATAAGCTCCATGTGCCCGTCGTGACCGATGTCAACATTAGCCTCTTTTGAGTTTGAGTGAAATGCTCTAATCTTACTCACATTGGTCCTTAATATTAACTACTGCTTTGCATATTATGGTGTTTACTCGTAAATTTTTACATGAGCTTCCATCCGTTAACTCCATCCGTTTAAGGTTTAAATGAGTTAACAAATGTAAAGTTGGATAAGCCTACTGACGGCAACAGGGATAAGATCATGGTAGTAAAAGCATTAACCTCAACACGGCCATCAATGCATCACCGGTCACCGACCAAGTTTTCAGTTAACTTGTTTGTTACAACTCAGGACCTAGATAACACACGAATAAGTACGTGTACCTCAGTCGTCGTATATTCGACTCAGAGTCCTACCTAGATAACACACGAGTAAGTACGTGTACTAGGTAGATTGTAAGTAATGCATTCTAGTGTAGCGGAATATGTATAACTACTCACCCTCAGTCGTCGTATATTCGACTGAGGGTGTGTTCGTCGTAGACGTATTATATATGTATTGAGTCTAAGGGTGAGGGTAAATTAATGTCAAGAACGGATACTTCATTTATCGACCCTCTCGGTCTCGGACTTATGGCACTTACGGTGATCTCAAATCATCGGCGTCTAACATTGTTTACGTATGGCTAATGGTTACCAAGCTGGATGCACACGGAGAATTCCTGTTTCTCCAGCTTACAAGCGCACTTGGTTCAACGTCACGTGAAGCAACCTCAGATACGCGGTTTTGTACTAGGAGCAGACAAGGTGAGTAAGTAATCCTGTACATGGTTCCATGCGCTTTCCAGAGCAATTTCTTAAGTATAGCAGGCATAGTAAGCCTCCCTTTGACCTGATGATGGGAGGTTTTAGGGAATTTCACGCATTCTTTCCTTCCCTTGATTCCCTTGACGTACGCGTGTGTGCATTTGTCGGCTTTTTTCATCCCATTTTTCACATCTGACGGCGTTTGACATGATTTGACAGATCGTGCCCAGAGTGCGTGCACAAACGTTTGACTCGGAGCTACTGGTACCTTCCAGCTTCGAACTTCGATGCGAACGAGGGGATTGACATTCTCAACAAACAGAGTTGGTCAAATTCTTGAAGCCTTCAACGAAAAAAGTCAGCAGAGCGATATCAATGAGTATCCATGGGGCGACTGGTATCCCTGGTTAAGCAATAACCGATAATTCGGGGCTACCGGATTGATCGAGATTATCCGGCCCGACGAAATTTATGATAGATTCTCCTTTTTCTCACTGAAAGTCATCCAGCTCCAGTTGTTCTCCAAGTCATTTAACGTTCGATCAAATGGTATGCATGATTTATAAAGAAAGTCTCCAGAAAGTGAACGCTGTTGAACGACATATTTCAGGCTCCGACTCATGCTCTATCTGCGGATTACTACGCTCCATTTCTCTCAGACCTTGCTAAACGCCGGAAGCCCAGCCCAAGTGAATCCATGTTCGATTCCGCGGGTGAATCCGTACTAAACGCAAGACAGTTCGCAGCCTATTCCCATTAGAAAAGACCCCTGGACTTATATCTCTGCTTGCTGGAAAGCCCAACCCCACAACTTTTCCATTCACTTCCTTCAGCTTCACAGCCGAATCTCCGATACAAGGCGAAGCAGATGTGGAAGTGAAGATCGAGAATGCCGAGCTCGCTCACGGACTTCAGTACGGCACCACGGCTGGATACGAGAAATTGTGGGACTGGTTGTTCGGTCTACAGGAGTTTGCGCATGGCAGGAAAAAGACTGAGGATTGGTCTATCTCAATTGGGTCCGGATCGCAAGATCTCATATACAAAGTTTGTGATTAATCTTTTGATTCTCTATGTGTCCGCTCTCCTGACATCTTCGAAAGGCTGTCGCTGCACTCGTAAACCCTGGTGATCCTGTGCTGGTTGAGTCTCCCGTTTATGCGTGCGTATCTCCAGCGAAATGTCTGTGATAATCATGACGGTCATTGCATTTTAGGGGTGTCTTGCCGATGTTCTCTAATCTGAACTGTGAACAAGTTGGTAGGCGCATCAAAGTTTCTTTTTATTTGAAGACTCATGCTAATGCAACAATGTAGAGGTCGAGACGGATGCGCATGGCATCAAGTCGAGCTCCCTGAGGTCAATTCTAGAAGGCTGGCCCGCCGGAAAACCCAAGCCCCGCGTTCTTTACACTGTACCAGTGGGTACGATTGCACATCACTTGTATTTCTGGCTCAATTAACAAGTACAGTACGGTTGCAACCCCACTGGAATGACAGCAACGCTTGAACGCCGAAAGGAGGTTCTTTCCCTTTCTCGTGAACATGACTTCATCATTCTCGAAGGTTTGTCTACGGACCTTGAAGACTCGCTTCAATTATGTTGATATCGAAAAAGATGACCCATATTACTACTTGTACTATGGAAAGGCGCCGCGATATCCTTCTTACTTTGCTCTGGAGCTGGAAGAGCCACAGACAGGTCGAGTGTTGAGGTTCGACAGTCTTTCAAAGATCCTCTCGGCAGGTATTCGGATAGGATTCGCTTCTGGACCCAAGCCCCTGCTAGATGCAATCAATCAACATGTTTGCGCCGCTTCACTCCTCTCTTTCTATCTGCTCTGTTAAATGCCCTTGTGTAGACTGCGACGTCGAACTTGCAGACAGCTTCATTAACTCAAGTAGTCGTCTACAAGCTATTAGAAGCCTGGGGATACGACACTTTCATTAAACATACGGAGAAGGTATCCAACTTCTATCGTGCCAAACGGGATGTATTCGAGGCTGCGATGAAGAAACATCTCACCGGTTTGGCGGAATGGGTTGCTCCTGAAGCTGGGATGTTCTTCTGGTACGTCCTTCTTTGAGATGTCCAGCTATCCTCGGACAAGAAATTGAATTTCACGCACGTCTTGATCATACAGGTTCAAGCTCCTTCTCGCCGATGACCCTGCAGTCGAGGGCGATTCTCAGGCCCTAATATCTGAGAAAGCCGTTAAGGATGGCGTTCTCGCGCTCCCAGGGACTGCATTTTTGCCAAATGACAGGAAGACGGCTTACGTTCGTGCCTCGTTCAGTCTTCTTACTGAAGAGGACGTGGATGAAGCTCTGAGGCGGCTGAGCAAGGTGATCAAGGATGCTCGTTCATGATAAGTTTGGGTTTGGAGCATGCGTACTTCGTTGTCATCCAGTGGGAGCCACGGTACGATGACTCTGGATTGATGCATATATGTATGTAGCTCTTAGTCGATTTTGAAGCAAACCTGTGTGAAACAGAGAGCCTGAACTCGGCTCGCTCGGCTTCTCACGACCACTACAACCTTTGATATACAATCACCGGTTTATGATAGACATTTTAAGTCAATTTGTATTTGGACTCTATTTTTCCCATCCCAAGTGCCACCTATTGAACGCGTTAGTTCCTATTACAATTTCTCAGTAATTCTTTCAATAGAACGTCAACTCCAGGCCCAAAGTTGCAACTCGGTGCTTGTCAGATTGCAACTATGCTTTCGACATGTCGTGTTTCAGCATTACACCACATCCGCGAATGCTCAGTCGTCAAGGATCGGGAGCTCTGCGTCTTACCAAGTCTTGTATTTCTCTCCGATCCTCGTCATAAGTAGCGGAACGCGTCTGGACTTGTAAAATCCAATCTCAACATGTCGCCCACTCAGAAAGCCCTTTTCCTCGATGCTAAGTTTGCACCATTCACGCTAAAGGAGCACTCTATCCCTAAACCCGGACCTGGTCAATTGTTGGTGCGAATCGAAGCGACCGCACTCAACCCAGTAGACTGGAAGATCCAGAAATACGGCATCTTCGTTGAGAATTATCCTGTTCTAATTGGGACTGACATAGCTGGAGTTGTTGAGATGGTAGGCGAAGGCGCGTTTGGATTTGTCAAAGGCGACAGAGTGTACGTCAGTATACTCGATTGAACGGAGGAATATCTTAACGGAAGTATTCAGCGTTTTCCAGGGCTCATGGAAAACTGATATGGCGGGTTATCAACAGTTTGCCCTTGCCAATGCAGCGACAACCGCGAAGGCATGTTTTTACCCCTGTCAGGCACATGATGGTAATACTAATAAACACCGTTAGATCCCCTCACACGTATCTTTTGACCAAGCAGCCACGATTCCCGTCGCTGCCGCGGCTGCGGTAGCAGGTTCATACTTGCCACCACCTCATGGTGCCGGTCTCACCCCTCCATTTGATGCGTCCGGACGAGGAAAATACGCAGGCAAGCCCGCAGTCATTCTCGGTGGTGCCACATCCGTCGGACAATTCGGTAATGGAAATTCTATTTCTTCATCTAGGGGTCTAACTTGAGATGTATTTACAGCTATCCAGTTTGCCAAACTGTCTGGCTTCTCGCCCATTATCACCACCGCTTCAGTCAAACATGACAGCTTCTTGAAATCCCTTGGAGCGACTAACGTCCTTGATCGCAAACTACCTACCGCCGAGCTCGATGCAGAGATCCGCAAGATTACTTCAAAGCCAATTGAATTCGTATACGACGCAGTCTCTCTCCCCGACACACAAGCAACAGGTTGTAGCATCCTCGCTAATGGCGGAACCCTCGTTCTTGTACTTCCATCCGCGATCCAGGCAGTAGAAGGAAAGAACGTCTTTACTTGCCTTGGCATCTGGACTTTGCCTCATAGTAAGGATCTGGGAGAGCAGTTCTACGCAAGCCTCATGAAGTTGTTGGACGCGGGTGATATCAAGGTATATCAATTATGATGTATCATTGGGATAATCGACTTAGCATCACCTTATCCCAGCCAAACAGAACCGAGGTCGTTCCGGGTGGTCTCGAAGGGATTGTAGGTGCTTTGAAGAGGCTGGAGTTTGACCAGGTATCTGGCGTGAAGCTGGTTGTGCATCCTCAGGAAACAGCGTAAAGTCTGCCTTTTACAATGAAGCTGAATGTAGACAGTACTACAACCTAGAAAGCATGGTGTATACGATGGTTTCATGGTTGAGATAAGGCTTTGGACTTGAAGGGTAAGCGTGTAATCGTAATTAGTTGACAGCGACATTCCATGAATGACGGACTGGGCAAAAAGTCCGGTGTATCTTTTCTGCAACAGCACCGCATCTCAACTTCTTGGTTAACCGTGCACTTGATGTGGAGGGAACCATGATTTCCATAGATTTTACAGACGAGATTTTGAAGAGCACAAGTAAAGGCATGAATTCACGTAATCCGCAAGCACGTGCCGAGATGGCACTAACCTATAACATTATGTTTCTCCCTCACTTTGGCACGAATCACGACGCCCAAGTTTTTCGTCTCACTGCTGGTCTACCCGCTTTCGCATGCTGGTTCTATCAGATTCTGTAATCAGTGCTTCAAGTCATCTGAGAACATCTTTATGACTTGTCCTGTTATTGAAAGCTAAACGGAATAGACTGACAATGTTGAAGGCTGCTTCGAAAGATTGAGAATATCACTATCTGGGCAGAGGCTGTGTCAGCTTCGAATGACGATTCACCGACACTCCACCCTTATAACACAGTTTCCACGTCTGCTTACTCATTCAAAATTCACTTGGAGTATTTATATCCTCTATGCGGCTTCGAACTCTCATCTTCTTCCTCTTCACTCTCATCATCCACGATATTTTACAAAATGTCCTCCAGCAATACCATGACACAGAAGGCTCTCATGCTCGAATCAGCACAAGGCAAGTTCGTCGTTGGGTCACGAAACATCCCAAAGCCCGGCCCAGGCCAGCTCCTTGTCAAAGTATTCGCGGCAGGCCTGAACCCAATAGACTGGAAAATTCAGAAGTATGATGTTTTCGTCAAGGAGTTCCCTGCAGTCCTTGGGTCAGACCTCGCAGGTGAAGTAGTGGCTGTCGGCGAGGGCGTAACATCATTTAAGAAGGGAGACAGAATGTACATACGCTATGCATCTGATCACGCATTTTACATACTGATACGTGGTAGATTCGCTCAGGGAACCTTTGAATCTGATTTTGCGAGCTTTCAACAATACGCGCTAACTTATGCTGCTACTACAGCGATGGTATGCACTCATAATAAATGATCTTCTCATTCACTGCAACCCTTGGGTAGATTCCTGAGAAGCTCTCATATGAAGATGTAGCCACTATCCCCGTCGCGCTGACGGCCGCGTATATTGGCTTCTACAACATGAAGCCTTACGGTTTAGGACTAGCAAGGCCCACTGAGTCCAAAAACCAGGGAATGTACGCTGGTAAGCCCATGGTTGTGTTGGGCGGCTCTAGTTCGGTTGGTCAATTCGGCAAGTAGTACAATTTATACGCCAGAACAACAGCCTAATCATCCATTAGCCATTCAACTTGCCAAATTATCCGGATTCTCGCCTATCATGACGACTGCTTCCCTCCAACACACAGAGTTCTTGAAATACATCGGAGCGACCCACGTCCTCGATAGGAACCTCGCAACCGACGTGCTCAAGACCGAGATCAAGAAAATAACAAACAACCCTATTGACATTGTGTACGATGCTATATCTCTTCCTGTAACGCAACAAACTGGTCATGACCTCCTCGTTCCTGGGGGACACCTCGTCACCGTCTTGAACTTGTCGGTCACGAAGAATGATAAAATCAATCACATTTCAGTTGCTGGGATTCTGCGCTTGCCGCAGAACAAGGAGGTACTTGAAGGATTGTATACCAAGTTTTCGCAGTTCCTTGAGCAGGGCATGATCAAGGTGAGTGTGCTATTGTTGGCAGTTAGCTAGCCTTGCTGAAGATCATATATATAGCCCAATCGCTTCAAGGTGTTGACTGGTGGCTTAGAAGGCATCATCGCAGGCTTGAAGGAAATGGAGAACGATCGGGTGTCGGGAATGAAGCTGGTTGCGCGACCATGGGACATGTGAGAGCGTCGACTTGATGAAAATTTCAAACTGACAAGGGAATGAGTGAAAGAACTTGTATTTGAAACCTGGAGAATGCGTATATTTTTACGAATGAATATGCATACAGGACTGAGCAACATGACTGTCGGATTCCGAGTTGAGGAATACATTGGTTGTTTGGACAAGGTCTAGGTGACAGTTCCCATCGTTAGTCAGTAACAGTCTCTTCTTCTCTCCTCGTGAATGAATGGATGAGTGGACTCTGTTTATATCTCCAACAACCACACCACAGGGCTAAGAGGCGGAGGTAATCTATGTCTGTACTCTACGCCCCATGTTAAATATAATGTATGTATAGTGGCTCGTGTGCGTAGCATCTGTTGATGTATAACTTTCCTCGTATCATCCGTTCGATCCTCGTGATCATTTTCAATATTTATCAATTCCGATATAGACCTCTTTGATGTATATCATTCTAACTCCAACCTCTGATGCTATTACGACTTCTGATGTAAATGAGGATCCTTGCTTATAGAGTTGTAGGCTTGGCATTGGACTATGATGTGACTATCTAGTGGCTTCAATGTTATAAAATGCCTGGAAAAGTCAATACTGGCGTGATTCAACAATGAATAGATATGATCCATCTATATTGATTTAAAGAGTCATTAGCTTTCTTTACAAAGCACAGTGGAATTTATGTCATTTATTTGAGCTGGCATAGCTTCTTGTGTAAGCTCAAGTGCATGGTCAAAGATTTTACAAGAACTCCATGTGCAAGAACTGATATCAAGAAGCTCCAATATTTACATGCTGTTTAGAAAGAAAATGAACAATTCCATAAACATGATTTACCAACTAAAGAAGATAAGCAATTATCAGAATTCAATAACCTTCTGGCTATCATGGATTTTACCTTCCAAATGATATATCAATAAAATTTACAAGGATTACATGGAGCATATTCAACCAATCTTGAATCAATGTATAGCTGCTCTACCAGGTTCAATAATCAAATAAAACCTATTTTTTCAGCTCTATTCACTGTCTTGAATAAATAAATTCAAACAAAATCAATTTCAGGCTTCTGGCTCAACCAAATTCCTTCGACACATCACAAGTGGCCTTGAAGAAATTATAGGATTACAAAAGCCTTGGATTATCTCAGCCCATTTGAGACTTCACAGATAATGTTAGTCAAGATATGTCTACATTTATTTATGCTTGGAAAACAACAGATAGCTCAAGGTGTTAAACTATTTTTTCAGTGAAGCGCATCATATTAGTTGGCTCAGATAACAATCAAGTTGAATTGGATTACTATCAGCTACTTAAAAGTTTTGGAAATCATGAATCACGCATTAAAGCTGATGTTTTTCACATTAATGATTGCTCGACTTGGACAATGCTTTAAAAACATACATATTGCAGCTGTGTTTTATAACACAATGCTTATTCCTGATCAAGATGATAAAACTATGATGGAAGAGTTTTGAAGAGGAGAAATCTTATTGGTCATATGTAAAATCAAAACTATTTAAATAGCTACTTCAATGTTTTGTTCTCTAAGAAAATATTGTGTTTTTCTCGATGGATTATTTGATTTTCGGGCTCCTGTATTTGTGTAGATAATATATGTTACACAATTTCCACCCTCAGTCGACCACTTATTACTGGAGTGACTGAAGGTGAGCCGATTTAATTTTACTTCTAGGCTAATTACCTTCTGTAGACTTATCCAAAAATCTTGTCATTGCTTGGTTTTGATACAGGACGGAAGTCTTGAGAGAATCCAGGTTTTCTTTTACCAATTAGTCCACACCACACAAGTGACAACCAATCTTGCCAGAATACCCGACAAGTCCATTCAGATAAAATTAACAGTCACAAGGACAATATACAACTTTAATTTGTAAACAGTCTTGGTACTGGCATCGACTTAAAAGGCTGCCGCAGCAATTAATAGCAGGAATTGGATGAAGTCCAATAGAGAGGTATGATTGTGCATCCTTCATTGTATTGGGACTAGAAAGAGTGCCACCAGGAAAAGCTTGCTTTTCCTCAAAATTCAATCAGGAGCAAAGTTAATAATATCCAGACCAACAGTCAGAAGCCTCCACACCTGTTGCGATATATTTTTAACGCGTGAGCGTGGCGTTATGATCACATCACGTGCCTTGGTTTTGCAAGATTCAGAACAGCTGATTGTACAGATTGAAGCCGTTACACTTGACCCAACGAATTGGAAGGCTCAAAATCATGGCTTATATCTCGATGGATCTCAATATGCTTCTGTTATTGACTCTGACGTTTCAGGCGTGGCTTTCAAATGATATCCGGTTTCATTGTTGGCGACAGATTACCTGCCTCAGAGTCGACAAGCACTTCCTCGCTTTCCTATCAAGGGTCTTCTCGGCAGACTGTGCTTGTGCTGCAATCGTTGGAATCCGGATAAACTGCCTCAAGGTTTTCGGTTGTACAGTTGCTTTCGGGTGCCATTGTAGGTTTCTCTTGAGGGGCTTCGGAGGAAACATCTACTCGTGTCCTTCGTTCTGGTAGGAGGTTGACTGTCCAAGCGCTATGGCTGGCGCCCACCGCTGTCTGGATCATCGTGAAAATTTCCGGGGTGCAAGTGCAATCCGCAGGAGGCTTTCACCCAGTTAACAGTCCAATCAGACGACATATGTAGTTGCCATGGTCCTCCCGAGGCTAATTTCTGCATCATAACCTGTCTTGTGAATCCACCGGGTTTCTCGCTAATTCCCACTCAACCTCCTTCAAACTTATTGAATAGTTGAAACTCACGTGTAGACGGAGACACCATGAGACTCACTGCCCACAAAACCGTTGGGATCTTTGAGCTCCTGCACGGATCCTGTATGTTTGGCCTTAGATACATCTCCGGAAAGGACTGAGACTTGATTGGCAAAACTCACCATTACTCTAGAACCTCCCGCCACAGAAAAAAAGGGAAACTTGGTATTGTTGCGGGAGTCCTATTTGTTCATACTCTTGTGCGTGTCCAAAATGACTTTTACTTCAACATATAGGCTATGATGTCAAATTTCGTCATACGTTAGAAATACTCTGTCATAAAGGGCTCTGAGGAAGTGAAGGAAGTCCTGGAGCTTGACGATGTATGGCCCAAGCTCGTAGATACCATTTACCATAATGGCGTTGCGGCTAGAGGTGACATCGTCTTGTGTGTGAAACGGTCACTTGGTGTTTTTCGTGGCTAACTCCTCCGTAGGAGTTGTCGCAGGTAAAATTCCTTACATTTCTCGATCGAAACGCGACAGTTGACTCAAGAAAAAGGTCGTTCAAGTTTGCATCCGTCGGCGGATCTTCGCGCGAGATCTTCAGGCTTTATATGTTTCCTTCTGGTGGCAATCCGGTAAGACATAAGCTTGCTCAACGTGAATGCTTGGCTAAATTTAATACTGATGCCATGAGTGACCCTATACATTATCGGTCTGGCTTGGCCTCACGCGATTATGCAACGTTTCCTTTTGCGCTGCTCTGTTTGAAGCATATGCTGTCGGTAATGCCCATCGGCTGTACCTGTCTCAAAGGGCAAGGTCGATGAAGGTTCGAGACAGTCGAGATCAGACATTAATTGTATATTAAGGCACAGTGAACCCTCGAGGCGATCAAGCTGGCAGAACACGTTTTACTGTCCTATTGAATACTTCCAGAGTATCAAACGTATCAAACGAACCTGGGACCATTAACTATATCTATATACATAATGTAAGGAATGAAAATCCATGTGCAAAGTTCTACTAAGCCAATTCGAAATATCATGGTGCTGATAAACCTTGTTAAATCCAATGACAAGTCCTACGTACTACTTTTAGGTTTTAAAGAAAGAAGAATCGTCAGAGGTTCAGAACGTGGCGGCATGTCCCATTGTTCTCCGTACATCGATGGTCAAGTGTCCACTGGGCTCAAATTTGGCTTGGACAGCGGCCAGGTCAACGTCACGGGGTGCGAAGCAAATCTGCCACTCGTAATGGCCTGACTTTAGAGTTTAAATGTGAGTATATTATGACCTGGATGACTCTTACAATCACTTTGCATATGCCATGCATCAGCCAAAACCTTGAGTTTGTCACCTTTATTCGCTGAAATGGTTATCATCTCAGATTCTATGGTGTTTGGAAGCTGTACGTGGAGAGTGTGTCTAGCCGGTGTTGTCGATACGTCCATCTTCGGAAAGTATGCGGCAGGATGAGAACGTTGAGTTCTATCTGTTGATGAAGGAAGGGACCCTCCCTGGGACGCGGTACGGTGGAAGGTGACAATACGTGGAGCGAACGCGTCGGGTATCCGCTGCCGATGTATAGGAAGTGTCAGGGAAGAAGGGGGTGGAGGTATATGTGCGGCAAAATGGTCAAGCATTTCGATTTCGTGGTCTAGGCAGAAAGGTCGCTCTTCAATCGCCTCTGGTCGGTCACTGGCAGAAGATGTAGAAACAATAGGAGTAGATCCCGGTCTAGTTTGATACGAAGGGATCGAGAAGTACGATGGTTCCAGAGGCATGGGAGAACACACTTTATAAGTTGGCTCCACGGACCGAACAGACGACCGTGAAGTAGATACCGATGGAGAAGTGGACATGGTTGCGGAGTCTTTGTACCGGAGAGAACAAGTAAGACTGTGGGTTTGGTATTCAACGAAATGGCGAATATATAAAATAGACAGCGTGCAGCAAACGTGGGACAGGCGTGACGAGAGATTGAAAGTGTACAGATTATCAAATATCAGTGAGCATGGGTATCAGGACAGTTAGCTGTGATGATACAAAGAACGAGGGTTCAAACAGATGGAAGGTAGCTCGTCCTGGATGCAAAAGGAATGAGCATGGAGTGATGCCGTTACTAGATACTCATCATGGTAAAAAAACATCCTTCAATCAGGTGTACATAAGGCGTGCCGGTGTGATTGTGGAGCCTTGATTGCCATCGGTGGGGATAAACAAGTCAGCTGCCTCGTTGTGCTGGACAAACACCCACATACTCTCGGACCGCGAGAAATCCGTTCCTCTGAGCGTACGAAACTCAAGTTAGGCAATCAATACCATGATTGCATGGGTCAAAAACATGGAGAGGACATTGTCGAACCACACATAATTGGCCGCGCAACAATCTTTTGGCACCCTTCCAAAATTGTTCGACTCTGAACTTCAGGTCCGCTGGGGAACTGTATCGTGTTTTGACTGTTAAGTGAAGTTTAGTTAGTCGTAATATATTATTCCTCAAGATTCGATTGTACTTTGGAGAGTCAATTACAAATTTCAGTGTCACCATTCTCTGTACAGGATATTCAAAGCATGATGATTTTCGCTTCAAGTTATTCTTCCAAATTGTTCAAGATCGTTTTGAATTTGTCTTGCCTGTGTTCTGGCTCAGTCCTTGGAGGTGGAGCGTGTTTCATTGATCACTAATTCTTGCTTGGCCAAATAGATATTTCTCGGAACTAAGCTCATACCTGAACACATGGATCAACTAACGAAGGGGGCTCTGCAATAGAGACGACCGTCCTTTCCCAACATAACTGTGACCTATAACATATGTTTATATGCATGTGCTATTCCACCAGTTGTAGGCGTTTCTTTAGATACTGAAAAAGAAAGATGTCGTGCAATTTCCAATGCACTAATTTACGACAACAACTTCGGCAGTTAAAAGACGATTTCTAGACAAAAAGACCCTTTCTATCTTCCTTCCTCTAGATACGTAGTGAATGATTCCATCTACTTAGGATCAAGTACTGACTCACCAGCCGCGCCATGTGGTTAGCCCCTAAACAAAGAGCAAATAGTCTTTTACACTTCTCGTCATCCCTGAACGGATACCTGTAACAAGCCCAACTTGTGAATCACTGAGATCAAGTGTACTCTTCCACGTACGCCGCTCCCAGTCTATAAGCTGCTGCCAGTCCAGACACAACTGCGATCTCGTGCATATCTGTGAACAAGATGATTTCAATATTTCAACGATAAGTGAAAAAGACTTACTGAGAATGGTCCAAGCTCCAGCGAAGTGGGTATGATTCTAAAGAGTCGATCAATCTTATTGCACACCATATCGTAACGCGAGGCACACCTTGCCATTGATTAAGCCCATCCATGGTACTGTCCCTGCATAGTGCTGCCATCGATGGCTTTGTTGTTTCCACCATTTCTCCAGGATGGTCTAAATGCGTCAGACGATACAAAAAGGTATGTGAGATAGGGAAAAATTACCTTTTGTGGATCGATTTCGCTCTTCGACCAGAGACGTGCGCTCTCCGACGAATTGTCAAGAAAGATTGTTTGAAAAACATGTTTATCTAGTGGAATATCGCCTGGGGCATTTGCCCGCGACGAAGAATTAGACTTCGCGTCGCTGTCGCTCGTCGATTGTGGGCCCCGAGGCGGAACTCCGTCAAACTTGTTGGTGGGTTTATCAAAGGAATGCATGATTTTGGTCGCAAAGGACTTGCCTGAGGTTGATAAACGGTTAAATCAAAACTCATTTCTACTTTCTGTTTATCAGATGGGTAGCTTCTGATGAAATAGAGCGGCGAGAAATGTTTCTCTGCGAATTTAAACTTCTTTTGTTTCTCATGGTCCTCTGGATCCTTTTTGGAATTGAGACAAGGGTCGTACTTGACTCGGTAGTACTAGATCAGAGTAGCGTTCATTCAACGAGCCACAAACGGAGACAAATCTTTACCTTTTCCATGTAGTCGATATCGTTATGCGTCACCGTGATGTCCCAGAGATACTACAATGATAGCATCAGCACGAGGAAGGAAAGGTGAATGGAATTTATCCACTTTGACATTGCCAAGAACCCGCTTCTCCAACCATCGTGCATCTTTGCCAAGAAGAACTAAGGCTGCATCTGCATCTGTGCAGATGACAAGTTCATCAAACGTTTCCTCAATTTCTTCACCTGGATCAACAACGGACTGTTCGTTGTTGGTACCTTTGGTAGGACGACTCCACACCGTAACCCCTTCCATCTTCTTATATGAAAAACGCTCGACTCGGGTGACTTCTCTCTCATTGATGATTCGAACAGAACCCTGACCATCTTTCTCGACAAGTGTCTTCCACACGCTGTACAGATCGGAGAGCCGGGGAAATGCACGCATAGTCGGAATGGAAGCCAAAAAGGTATCAGGGGAGTATTCGAACTGTGCAAGAGATCGTCAAGAAATTCGTGTACTCGTCGACTGCAAGCAAGAATTCATACATACTAAACGCATGTTAGGATCCATGAAAACCCGCTCCAAAATAGCACAAGAGATGAAAGGAGTCTGGTTCCCTGTTCCGAAAAACAACGCCACCAAGGGGAACACGATCACTTCGCCAAACTCCTGTAATTGGGGGAATGAAATGACAAATGATGCATATTTAGTTTATTGACCGGACCTTTGAGAACATGAACATTCGAAGCATGGCAGAGACCGAAATGAGAGCAAAGACAGGTTCCAGTGCTTTGATTATTTTCAACACCTTACCAAACTTCTTGATGTCTGCTTTAAATCTAGAAACATATGAGTAGCGGAAAGCAGAGATATGTTAAGCTTACTTGTCTATAACTTGACTCGGGAACACGTTGCTCCAAAACTCGATTTCTGGGTCATTCCCAAAACTGACTTGCATTCCAACCTCACTAGTACTGAAACCAAGCATATCAAACATGGCGTATGTGTTGTGAAAGACTGGGCTAGCTCCTTGAACGCCGTCGTTAATATAATCGGCTCCGTATTTCTCCTTGTCAATCGGAGTAGAAGTCGCCATTCCTCCTGGAGATGAAGAACGCTCATAGAGCACAACATCGAAAAGGTCAGGGTGCTGAGAGAACGCGAAGGCAGCTGACATCCCGGCAGCTCCTCCGCCGACGATAAGAATGCGTTTCTTGTCGGTATTTGTGGCTGACATGGGAATAAGGAATAAAGATAATCAAATAGATGCTTTTCGCATTTATAGGGGAATGGGATCGAATCGAGGTGGATTCACGTGATAAATTTACCTACGTCACGTCGGAATCGGACATCCTACGCCTTGAAGCTTGAAGCTTTGAAACTTGAAGTCATCATAGAATGAGCCGAGCAGAAATTCTTCCTTGACATAGATCCATCATAGATGACTGTAGAGAATAACGGCGGGTCAATGCCGAACCAATCAACGTGCAGTTCACAAGAGAGACATAGTGCTCTATGCCAGGTTTTTATCGTTCAACAGATTTAAATGAAAGCTCGGGCAGCATGGAAGATGCATCTTCATCGGATGTAATCAGCATTCTCAACTGGAGCTCTGCAAGATTAGCCAGATTTCCCAAGTTAGCAATGGTAGATACAGGAGATTCCAAGAACGGCAAATCATCTGAACCTCAGGCATCCACATGTACAGAAGTAGCAAGGACCCGGCAAACGGTCATCTTGGCCAGGGAAGAGTTGAAGAGTCCTCGTTCTGTTCAAAGCAGGAAAAGCGCCATCTACATTGGTCGTACCACAGTTACACCAGGTGTAACGAATGCATGTAGTCGTTAACTACCCAACGTGCCACATACCTGAAAAGGTTTAGTAAAGCCTAAGGAGCCTTAACCCTACGAGGACGCATAACTATAGTAATTTTCCATTTTCCCACAGGTAACATGATACCCCGATCGGCCATTCGGTCTCGACTCTTATCACAAAGGCCTCACTTTACAACCACGCCTGTCGCTCGCTATCATACCATGTCTGCGTCTATAGAACGCGCGGCAGAAGTCTCTGCTTCCCTTCTGGAGATCAAATCTCGTGTACAAGAACTTGCTGTCAGACGCGTTCACGCTCCGACATTGGTTGCAGTATCAAAATACAAGCCAGCTTCTGATATCCTAACTTGCTATGAAGACGGGCATCTAGATTTTGGAGAGAATTATGTCCAGGAACTGGTTGAGAAGGCCGAAGCTGTGTGTAGCGGTTAACCCTGCGATCGTTTAAATGTCAATTCTGAATTATTGTTTTTGTGCGTTTTATCGTTTTGCAGCTTCCTGCAGAGATTCGCTGGCATTTCATAGGAACGCTCCAGTCAAATAAAGCTAAGACACTCGCAGGTGAGTATGAGATATGGATCAAGACGTGTCTGATTCTTTATTTTTGTTACCTATAGCAATATCAAATCTCCATACAATACAGACTCTGACATCCTCCAAAACCGCCAAAGCATTAGACAAAGCTCTACCTCCAGAACGCACAGTACCTCTCAACATCCTTATCCAAGTCAATACTTCCGGCGAAGACGCTAAATCCGGATTGCCTTCTCTATCCTCCACATCGGAACACGAGGAACACGATACGGAGTCAGAGCTGTTCATTCTCGCAAAAACGGTTATCACAGAGTGCCCGAGACTGCATCTCCAGGGTCTGATGACAATCGGATCGTTGGAACAGAGCCTGGATGCGAAGGCCACGAAGGAGAACCCGGATTTCGAGAGGTTGAAAGAAACGAGGGACGTGTTGCAGGAGTTGTTGGTGAAGGAATTGCAGGAACATGGCAAGAATTGGGGAGAGGAGGGAAGGTTGTTGCTTAGTATGGGCATGTCGAGTGATTTTGAGGCGGCATTGAAGGCTGGGAGTGACATTGTGCGTGTAGGGACTGGGATTTTTGGGGAGAGGGCTAAGAAGACGGTTCAGGCAACAGCGAGCTGATATATTGCATACAGATATCGAATTTTAGATAGTCGTCTTCAAGAAGATATATATTATTACTCAAGTCCGAGTGTTCAAGATTTGCGCTGCAAAATCCACAATTTCTCCTTCCTCACCATTTTCAGCATTCCTAAGACCCTCTCCTCGACTTTCTCCTTCCCATCTCTCCCTAAGGACTGCTGCAGCATTCTCCAATCAAATATCCACCTGTCAAAAGCTGACACAGCCGCTATGACCTCCCAATGCTGTTTTACTTCTTCATCAGGTTGCTCTTCAGTTATAATATGTGTGATGGACTTTTTTCTCGTAAGTGCGGGGATGGTAAGGTGTTCCGCTTTGTCGTATATCCATGGTGGGTTAGGGAAGGTGTGTGCAGTGGAAGAATTGGCAGTGGGAATTCGCAAGTAGTCGGGGAAGGGAGGTGCGTTAGATTGGAGGAAAAGAGATGCGCCGGTCTGGGCAGCGAGGTTGGATATGTGGACATGCATGTGGGCTGAGGCTGAGACCAGAATGAGCGATTGGGAGTGGGAGTAAGTAATAAGAAGATTAGAAGAAACAGAGCTTACTTACGGTATTGAGACACAGGATAGAGTTCGTGGAAGAGAGCCAGAGCGGTGCCACCTGGATAGTTATTTATCGAGGTAAGTGTAAGGATATAGGTTGCCAGTATGTTGATTCCGAAGAAGAACGTCAGAACAGAGAGGAAGGATAAATTACCGCGGTTGGAGAAGGCTGTCCTGTTCATTCGTTCAGTAAATCAGTTTTGGTTAAGGTAAGTCAGCAAAGGAAGGTTTACAGATTTCTCAAGCCAAGTGCAGCTGCAATGTTAAATACGGGTACGACATAAACTATGAACCGCCATTCTTTATGGCCGAGGAAGCTGAGGAGGCCGACAAACACGAGGAATGGATAAAGGAGTCTGCGGATACGTGGGTCTTGAAAGAAGGCTATGATGGAGAGCGGAAAAGAGGAGAGCAGAAGCTTTGGGAGATGCAAGCTCCAGTAGGCGTGTACCGGGGAAGTCTGTAGAATAGAATACCATAATTCAGGACTCACAATTTCTTGTGAGACGTAAAGGAACTTACACCCCATTCGGCGCTCTTGCCTTCGTAGACGTTGAAATAGATACCAGAGAATTCAGGCCAGAGATAAGATTTCCCCCAAAAGTAGGAGTCGACAGAGATGGTCAAGGCTAGACGGTTTGGGAATTTGGAACCGAGTGAAAATGATGAACTGACACTTACCTAACGACGCCAAACCGGATATCAGACCGACTGCTACGACTTTCTTGAGAGTAACATATCTATACAACAATGCTTGAATCACAACAGGCCCGAGTAGCAACAAGGTTTCCGCGCGAAAAACAACCGTCGTAAATGTCAGAATGGCTATAGCTGTGGCAACTGTATTACTCGATGACGATAATGGAGCCCTATCTATGAGAAACGATATAGCAATATTCACTGCCTCATCGCGTTAGCAAACTCAAGGGTCCGTGGGATGACTTACCAGGCATCAAAGCAAACATGTTAGGCAGGGTCCTTCCCATCCAGAACGGAAGATGAAATTGTGTTACAGTGAGAAGCGTGAAGTAGACGCTAACAAAGAAGCCAAATCGACGCGAGACGGCGCGTCGGACAAGGCAAAGGCTAATTGCATTAGCCGTTGCAAGCGTGAGTCGAACTGAGAGTTATAAGATACGGCTGATTGGAAAAGACGAGGAAGAGTTGACTCATTAATTGGAGATCCATCTTCTTCAGTGAGCCGTCCATGTTTTCTAGAAAGATGAGTGGCATTGAGGCCCATGCTAGGAGTATACTGCCAATGAAAGTCCGGGGAACAGCGCCCGGAAACGATTTGTGATCATACTACAAAGACGAGGCATAAAGAGGGCAAGCAGCGTGGTCATGATATGTAGGGCGTACGTTGGATAGAGCACTTTGCCAGAGGCCGTACGAGAGGACATCGTGTGTCGCGTGGAGGTTGAAACTTTCCTCAACTTTGGTGTAGGGCGCAAGAAGGACGTGAGCCCATCCAGCCAGGTTTATGAGAAAGTCCAAGAAATGGATCATCCTAACTGCTCTGTGTTCTAAAAGGCTATTGCTCAAAACAATTCATCGTAATTGGACACGTTCATTTCTTATTTAAGTATGATAAGATAAGATAAGATGAAGTTCCTGCTCAATAACGTTAACCATGAAGAGTAGTATAACATGTCTGCACAGTCTCTTTCTATCTCTGGTGAAGCTAAATCAGCTGCTGGGAACTGGATACTATTTTTACGATTCATTCTTCCCATACGTGCCTTTTCAATTTGATTTTGATTTGATTGTATCCTATACCCGTTGGGGCCTTGCCCTATGTCGGGTTCTACTTTATGTACATTTCTACGTATCTCTCCTGTCGTAATTGGGGCACTGCCTGTTAATGGAAATGGTTGCGCCCGGATATGGGCTGGTGACCGTATTATGCCTGTGTGCGGCGGTGTGTGCTAGATTAAACATTTAGTATGTGGACACTTGTTCTCCGTCGCGTTATGCCCCGCCCCTTTTTCTTCTCCTCTTCTTCGGTTTCGGCTTCGGTTTCCCTCCCCCCCTGGCGTCTCCGGCCAGGAACAGGTCACCGTAAGGTTTCTCGAATCTTCGCGTTTTGTTGATGAAACGGAAAAGGACTTTCACGGCGTCGACGTCGCTCAGTAGCCTGCTCAGCGCCTCTGGCCCCGTGCCTGTTACTTCGCGCATTTCCCCTCGGTGTCTGTCGTGCGCCGGGCATTCCAGTATGTAATGGCTCACTGTCTCCGGGGCTTGGTGGCATGCGGCGCATATCGGTGAGTCCCTCTTATTGAATTGGTGTAGGTACTGGTTAAGTGGGCAGTGACCCGTGCGGAGTTGGGTGAGGATGGAGGCGTGTCTTCTCGGTATTTCCCCTGTGATCGTTATGTACGGTTTCATCTTCGGGGCGGCTGGGTCTATGGCATGAAGCCTTTCGAACCTTGGAGACAGCTTTATTCGTTGTTCCACTTCCTTCCGCCATCCCTTCTTGTGTTCTTTTAGGACCGCTGCTTTGGAGATTCTGAGTGGTTTCTTCAGGATGCTCAGGCCTTTGGTTTCCGTTTCGTCCCCTTCGGCCGCCTTTTTCGCCTCTCTGTCCGCTCTTTCGTTGCCCGGAATGCCCTCGTGTCCCGGTGTCCAATATACCTCGATTTCAATATGCTCGTCGATTCTCCTTATCCTATGAATTCCCTTCAGGACCTCGTCCACCAGGTGTCTCGCCGTCCCCCTTCCCGTCACCTCCAGCGCTCTCATTCCCGCTTGATTGTCCGTGCCCAACGCCGCGTCTCGTATCCTTCCTCGTCCCCTTACTTCTCTCCTCAGGAGCTCCATCCCCAGCATCTGTCCTACGCATTCGCCTTCGAACACCGTATGCTCCTTGTCGGAGCCCAGGCATTTCCTCAGTATCTTTGCCCCTCTCTGGAACCTCCTGTAAAGCACCGCCGCCGCGCCTATCATCCCTCCGTGCCCAGACCCGTCCGTGTAAATTTTTATCTCTGCATCTGTGTTCATCTCTCTCGCCTTTGCCTCTTCCACCGTCTCGTCTATCGTCACCTTCACCGGGCATTCCCACTCTGGCGGTTGCCTTACTATGGCCATCGTTTCCATCTTGTCAGGGTGCTGCCCATACGCTCTCATGATGAAGTGGAGGGGCGCTCTGTGTCTCTTGACGAAGGCAGCCGCTCGTCTTGCCGGCCTGTACAAGGGGTGTGTGTCTGGCATTGAGGCTATGCGCGCCGCCGCCGTGACGCAGATCTTCTTGATCCTCGTGGGTATCGGCATCAGGCCTGCGTGAGCCTCCAGTAGGTCCGTTGGCGTCGTCCTTAGCGCTCCCGTTATCTGCAACGCGCTCATCCTCTGCACCCTCCCCAACTTCTCCATGAACGTCCTCGACCCTTTGACCAGCTTTCCGTTCCACTCGACATCGGGTCTGCACCACACGTCCGCCGCGTAAGTCATGCAGGGGACCACCACCGCCTTGTACATCCTCCTCATGTACGTCCCCTTCACCCCACCGTTGGTTTTCGCCATTCGCTTCGCTTGGAGTGCCACTGCCGTGCCCTTGCCTTGTGCGTACGCTGCGTGTTCCCTGAACCGTAGCTCCTGATCGAGTATGACCCCCAGGAACTTGTGCGAGGCCTCCATCTTGATTCTCGTCCCGTTTATCGTGACTGTAGGTCTCGTTGCCGGAATCATCTTTCCTCGCCTCCACCTATCTTTCTCCCTCCGCCTTGTAAACCCTACTCCCACAAATTTCTTCATCTCGTACAGAGAATGGTGCGTCACCGCCCACTCGCTTGCTCCCCCTCGCCTTGTCATCATGTCCTCCACTTTCCTCGCGGCTTCCTCCATGGTTGCGCCCTCCGCCGCCACATACGCGTCATCCGCGAACGACCCCGCCAGTTCCCTCTCCTTCTCTCTCGCTCCCTCTATTTGCCCCGTGTTGTAGAAGTTGTAGCACAATCCCGATGTGTTGCACCCCTGGTCGAGTCCGCTCTCCACCGGGATCATCTGCGAGGTGTAGTCGTCGAACGAAATAACTGTCCTCCGCCCCTCCAGCTTTCTCTCAAACCATGCCACCACTTCCTCCGGCAACCCCCTCCTTCTCATCTCCTTCACCAACACCTCCGGCACCGTGTTGGGAAACGCTCCTTTTACGTCCATAAATATGACCACTACCTCCTTTCCCCTACGCCACGCATTTTTGATGAACGACGTTAGCACGTGGATTGAGTCGGTCGTGGACCTCCCTGGTCGTCCCCCAAACTGGTATTTCGGTAGCAAGTTCGCTTTCTCGACTTTGTATGCTAGCTTGGTTTTGACGCAGGATGACAGGACTTTCGCCACCGTGTCGAGCAACGCGATCGGCCTGTATGAGTTCGGGTTACTGTAGTCGTCGCGGCCGGGCTTGCGCAACACCACTGTCCGGAATACCTTCCACCGTTCCGGGTATATTTCTAGCTCGAAGGTGGCCCTGAAGATGGGCCCCAGATGCGGCACGAGTGCCCCTGCGTTCTTCATCAAGACAACATTCGGCACCCCGCTGAGGCCTGGCGCTTTATGAGGCTTCAGCTTCGCTATTGCTGCGTGAATTTCCTTGTCTGATATCGGCCCCCACTGGAATGCCTGCTCTTCGACTTCGACTTCGCTGCCTCCGTCCACGTCCGGTGCCTTGTAGAAGAAGGCCTCATGAAACATCTTGGCTTTCTCTCCGTTCTCGTCCACCTCCCTCACCACGTCCCCCACCCTTGACTTCAACGCTGGTGTCCTCGCCCTCCCCCCGTCTGCCGGCGCATTCGTGACGAAATTCTTCGCGTCCCATATGGTTCTTGCGTTGACGGACAGTAGCCACTCCTCCCAATGCTCCCTCTTGGCCTTTTTCAGGGCCTGACTGTAATCGTTTCTGGCTCTCCTGAAGTCCTCGTGGGCCTGGTGGTCGTCGATGTGGATCACTCTGTCGGACTCCCTCCCTAATGCTTTCGTCCTCGCTCTCATTTCCCTCAATTCTTTGCTCCACCACATCTTCGCGTATTTCGTCCCTCTCTTCTCAGGTACCACGGCCTCCACCACCCTCCCGATCGCCTCCATCACCCTCTCCAGCCTCCCTTCCACCTCCTCTCTTCTCTCTATCCTCCCTGTCTCTAGCCCCTCCAGCTGCCTCCCTAGCTCCTCCCCGAACTCCTTCCAGTCCACCTCCCTGAAATTCCTCCTGCTCTCCTCCACGCTCGCTTCTGCTGTCAGTGCCAGTGCCGTAATGATGGGGAAGTGATCCGTGCAAGGCGGTGTGTCGCTCCGCAGTACTTCGCACCTCACCACTCGTTCTGTCAGGCTGTGTGTGACGAATACGTTATCCGGTCTCGTCAGATTCTTCGTGGCCATCGCCTCTAGCGTCGGCACGCCCGGTCTCAACGCCATCACCATCCTATGTCTCGTGGCCATGGTTATCAGTTCTTCTGCGGCATCCAAGTTGTTTCTCGTGAAGAGGTGCCCGTTTCGCGGATGATCCCACATGGGATGGTGCCTATTGAAGTCCCCAACCCACACGTCTGCTCCATTCCTTCCTCGCTGTCTCTGACCTTTGGCACTTCTCAGATAGAAGTCTAGTGCTCGTGTGCTCCTGGAATGCTCCCCGTCATTGTAAACGTTGAACACTCTCACCGTTCTCTCCTCCGCCTCGAAACTTATGCCCACCACGTCTGTGCTCTCCACGTTCACCCTCCTCCACGCGTTCGTCGCGATCCTCCTGTTGACGAGCGTGATGGCTCTCGTTTTGTTCACGTTTCTCTCATCGTGTCCTTTCGGGTACACCGGTCTCCACAGTTGAGTCGCCCTTGATTTTTTGTTGAAGTCAAAGTAAGGTTCTTGTAGGCATACCACGTCAATGTCCTTGCTCAACGCGAACAGTGCTGCATGTTGAGCCGTGAGAGATCTATTCACGTTCAGTTGCCACACCGTTAACGTTTTTCTTGTCCTTGGGTCGTCTCTGCTCTCCTCTCCTGTCCCTCGACTCATTGGATGGTCCGATGGGCGGGCTGCTCTGCTGTCTTCCGCGTTGCTTCCACCGACGCCAAGAATCCATCCACCTCCTCATCCCAATTGAATTCCCTCCCCCCTTGTGAGCTCTGTCCCCCCTGCTGACGACTCCCGTGGTTGCTCCCCCATTGATACTGGTCAAGAGTGGACTGCGTGCCTTCCCTTCCATTCTGGTCTCCTTTCTGGCCCTCACCCTCCCTCTCGGTCCCCCGCTTTCCCTGCCCGCCGCCTCCTCCTTGTCCTTCTACCCCTCCAGCTAGCCTTCCCTGCCCCATCCCCTTCACCGTTAATCCACCTATGGCCCCTCCTGTCTGGCCGCTTTGATATTCCCGTCTGGGCAGTGTTGCGCGCTGGTCATCCTCGATTCGCTCCCATGTCCACGGCTGCTCGGTCGGGTAGTACTTGTATTTTGCTTCTGGGGATCTGCTCATCATCCTTCTCTTGGCCTCCATGAACGCCGGGCATGAGCGTGCCGATGATGGGTGGTCATGTCGAACCCCTGCTGTCTTGCAATTTACGCATGCGAACTTGGTTGGGTCGGTTTCCTTGCAGTCCTTCGTCTTGTGTTCTTTCGCGCACAGCGCGCATGTGTCCCTATCCTGTTTGCACTCGCTCGCGAAGTGGCCTCTTCCGTACTTTTGGCACTTGAGGCAACGTCGCGGTTCGTGGTCCAGCTTCCTTGCTGCTACCTTCTTTCCTTCTATCGTCAGTCCATGTCTTATGATATAGTTCGCCCCCCTCTCCGTCGTGCACGCAATGACCAGGTGGGCGACCTTCTGGCCTTCGCGTCTGGTGTGCGGCGGCCTAGCCCACCTCGCGCTTGCGATTTCTCCTGATTGTAGCCCGTTCCTTTCTTCCACCGCTCCCATATCCTCCACCGCCGCGTCCCCCAGAGTCACCGGCACGAACTCCACAAATACCTCGTGTACTCGCCCTTTGATGCTTGCACCCGCCCCGAATTTTTCCAGGAATACTCTTCTGACGTCCTCCTGCGCTAGCCATTCTGCTGCTTCTTCGGTCCCTAGTTCGTATAGCACCCCCCCATTTCGTAGTTTTCGCGCTGCGATGAATTCGATTTCGGGGCTATCTAGGCCCTGGATGCCCATCATGTCCTTTGCGATTTTGGCCTTTTCCATAAGTTCCAGCTCCGTGAGTTCTTTCCATCCCTCCCTCCCTTGCATGTTGTCGATGATGATCTGCTTGGCCCTGTCTCTCGCCCTTTGCGTTATGTCCTCCCTCTCCGCCCTCCTCGCTGCCTCCGCATATGACACCCTGACCCCCTCTGGACCCCAAATCCCCTGTCTGTCCCCGTCTCCTTCCTCCGTCTCTCCGCCTCGCCCCCCCCCCATCTCCGTCCCCCTCCTGCTGTCTCTCAGCCTCTCTATGGTCTCCTTCGCCTGGTCGGCCATCCCTTTCAGTGATTTCATCGAAGCTTCCGCCAGGTTTTCCAGCACCTCTCGATATTCTTCCGCCGCCTTCCCCATTGCCTCCACCACCTCCTTTCCCGCCTCTCTCTTCTCGATGTCCTCCATTCCGAACGCCACCGCTCTCATGCCATTTCTGAGTTGGATTGGGGTGTCCGGCCTTCTTGCCAGTTGCAGCAGTATGTTCCTCAATGTGTTGATTTCGATCTTGTCGTTGACCCCGTCCGTGTATCCATTAGAGCTCATCCATCCCTTCGCCTCTTCCCTGCTGTTTACTGATGTGGTCTGTGCCAGCGTTTCCTGTTCGCTGGATGCGCTGCGCGTTGTCATCCCCCCACTTTGTTGTCTTCTCGTCCCTGACGCGGCCGTTTTCGGTGTCGGACCTCCGCTACTGTTGGGTGGCATTCTGGTTCTTATTGTGGTCGACTGGAGCGTTATAATAGAGTGAATTGTCCGCTATCTAGTTCTAATCCCTATTTCCTTCACCCCTGTGTTCGACCGAGCTCTGTGAACTCGTTTTCCCACGGTGAGATGATGGCTGTTTAGGATCAAAAGCGGTCCTTCGTGCCTTTTCAATGACCGTCGTCGCCGGGATATGTGGGGGTATGGTGGAGTCAGCTATATGTAGCTGTTGAGGCGCTTGTTATGATTACCTTGGCAGAGATGCTATATAGATTTTCGGACGTCTGCTTCACACTGATATTGCACAGCTTTATTTATCTGATGCTCCCTGACCGAGGTAATTGAAAGGCTGGGTATATTGCAGTAGATGGCGGTGTACCTCGAAGGCCTTGCAATCATCTTGTCACTTCATCACTGCTTGCGCGTCGTTATGTTGGCGACAAACGACAGAAAGATCAACGCCAGATTTTGGCACAATTTTCGCGCCTCAACGTCCATCGAGGCCTCATCCACTTTGATGTACCACATCAAGTAACCTGAACTCCAATACAAAGTATAAAGTTAAATTGGTAAATTAGAGAGGGAGTACTGTTTATCCTTGTTTGTCCTAGATGACGACGACTGCCAATTAACCCCGCAAGTGTTGAGCGCTAAGCATTGAACGTCCACCGCAACATACGACCGGCTCACCACGAGTCAGGCAATGTCGTCCACTTTGGTCTTCGTATCACTACTGCTGTCAATAACACCAACTTTTGCGGGAAACTATACCAGAGAAAGCAGGAATAATGAAACCTACGGAGTCTCGGCAAGTCAATTACGAGCACATAGAGTATAACGCGTCTATTGACTCCTGAAAGCAGGCGTTTTCGTCACTAATACCGCCAAGTTAGTGACAGTGTGCTATTTAAATGTATTTGACTCAGGTTCTTCAGAGCAATGCCCACCCTGCTTCAACTGTCTATTACCGGCATTCAATTGTGGACAATATGGAGAGTGTGACCAATACGATGGACAGTGCAAGTGTCCACCGGGATGGGGAGGAATTGACTGTCTCGTACCTCGTGCGTACCGTCCGTTGTAGCTCATTACAAGTTTCTGATTTGACTTAATAGAGTGTGACTCACTTGCGGATGGTGTTCACCGGCGTTTGAGGGAGCCTGGTGAAAGCTGCGCATGTAAAGAAGGGTGGGGAGGCATCAATTGTAATGGTACGTATCAGTCCGAAGGACTGTTGGAATTCACGGTCTGACTCGAGATCAGTATGCAAGAATGACAACGCATGTGTCGGATTCCCGCTTGCGGGTAAGTTATCGGTTCTGGACAAAGGCGATGACATGGAAGTTGGCAACATGACGTGTTACAAGGGTGGAGAGACCGTGTTCAATAACCATCAGATGTGCGATGTTACCAGTCAGTTTTTTCGATTCCACTCTTACAGTATCTCATGTTGTCTAACTTTCTTCGTAGATCGGAAGATCCTTGATATGCTCCCCGGACGCCCACCGCAGGTTACATTCAGCTGCGAGAAATCCGATAGGACGTGTTCTTTCCAATTTTGGACGGCTGGAGTAGAATCCTTTTACTGTGCGTTGGAGGAGTGTCACTCCGAGACTAAGCCGGGGTATGATACCAATTCAACGATTTATGCGTGTGAGAAGATTAAGTGTAGCTGTGTGCCCGGGAGGTTCATTTGCGGTGAGGATGGGAGTGTTGGTATGTCGCATGGCTTGTGTCAGTTTACAATGTCTGACATCGTGGTCGCAGATATCGGCGAGTTTTTGAAGCAGGAAATAAAGGGTCCTGCGTCATTCTCTTGTGTATCTGGAAAAGGATGCAAGTTCGAGGAACCTGCGATGGATGATCTCATCGACAGTATCTTTGGAGACCGCTACATAACTTTGACTTGCCAAGGTGGTGAATGCTTGCATTACTCTCAAGTACCGGGCTACGTCGTACGTTCACACAGACCCGTTCTTTGCGTAACACGACCTCATTCTCTTTATTCAGCGACCTCCCAAGCCCGACAACACGTTATGGCTCGCTCTCAGTGCCGCGAGTGCCATTTTGTTCGTCTTAATTACCTCAGCCGGTAAGTCTCCGCTCGTTCTCTGCAGAGCATGAAGTGCATACCGCTCTCTTAGTCCTCTGGTACGCTGGCCAAAATGGTGGCGGCGACTATGGCCAAATCCGCCTCCCAGACAACGAAACTGCCAAGCTCATGTCAGAACACGTCCCCGCCTCTGTGCACTTCTCCTCCCTCTCTTACACCCTCGGCCCCAAGGTCATCCTCGATAACATCTTTGGCTCCGTCAAGCCCGGACAGGTAATGGCGATCATGGGCGCCTCAGGTGCCGGTAAATCGACATTACTTGATATGCTCGCTAGAAAGGGTAAACGCGGGACGACGACTGGGCTGACCCTAGTTAATGGACGGGAAGTAGCGGATGCGGAGTTTAAGGGCGTGATGGGATTCGTGGATCAAGAGGATACTTTGATGAGTACGTTGACGGTGTATGAGACGGTGCTTTATAGTGCATTATTGAGGCTGCCGAGGGAGATGAGCTTTGAGGCGAAGAAGTATAGGACGTTGGAGACAATGAATGAGCTGGGAATTTTAGGGATTAAGGATATGAGGATTGGGGAGAGCGGTGAGTCGTCATTGTGAATTCTTGAATATCGTGATGACTAAGGTGAGGAAAGGTCGGAGGTCCATTTCAGGTGGAGAGAAGAGGAGGGTGTCGATTGCTTGCGAGCTTGTGACGAGCCCTTCAATTCTTTTCTTGGATGAACCGACAAGTGGTGAGTGGCCTTTGATCATCGTTTGATCATCGTACAGACTATGGTTGAATTGAAAAGGTCTCGACGCCTTCAATGCATTCAACGTCGTGGAGAGTCTTGTTTCCCTAGCTCGGAACTACAATCGCACCGTCATCTTCACAATCCATCAACCACGAAGCAATATCGTCGCTCTCTTCGACCAACTCGTACTCCTGGCCAGCGGAAAACTAGTCTACTCTGGAGAATTCACGAAATGCCAAGATTACTTCATATCTGTTGGCCGACCTTGCCCACCTGGGTTCAACATAGCCGACTATCTTAGTATGTGATGATATTCACATTACTGCGTAATACGCTGCTAATCGTATAACCTTGCAGTCGATTTGACCATGCACGCCAGCCTCGATTCGAGTGAAAATTCAGATAGCGCGAGCCATGAGAGCATTGAGGATGAGTCTTCTCCTGCCGTTGAACGCTCCACCAATCTCGGTGAAGAAGAGCTTGGTCTGCGTACCGTCCGCACACCACGACCCAGCAGTTGCAGCAACACATCGCCAGATGACACTACGGAGCTCCGAACGCGGGCGAACTCTATGGCTTCATCGACACGGCGTTATCTGAGATACAAGACTTCGCAGCTCCTCGAGGCTGTCTCTTCCTCTGCGAGCGGCGCGAACAAGCCGATCTCTGCGAAACTTGCTGCGCTGGTTGACGCGTATGCGTTGAGTGAGATCGCTAAGGGGATTAAGACTGAGACGGAGGAGTTGAGGAGACAGACGACGTTGTCAGATAATGGGCAGGCTGGTGCTGAAACTGGAGTAGGAGTAAGAGGGCAAACTGGGAATGGCACGCTGCCCGACGTGGCGCGTGAGACGACGCTGTTGGGGGGGAGGAAGAGGGCGAGTTATGCAACGCAATTTAGGATCTTGAGTGGGAGGGCTTTCAAGAATCTACATAGGGACCCGGCGCTGTTAACGGCGCATTATATTTCGTCTATTGTACTTGCGTGTAAGTATTGTTGTTGGTTGGAAGGAGGCATTGCTGATATTAGACTAGTAATCTGTGGATTGTTTTTCCATAATGTTACGTGAGTTTTTTATTTGTCTTTTCCGTGCTCAGGTGTTCATGGTTTTGCCTGTATAGAAACGATATTGCTGGATTTCAGAATCGATTGGGTAAGTTGAATATTTCCTCTGCGCGCTCTAATCGTGTGGTTTGACGATCATTCGTTCTTTAGGCATCTTCTTTTTTACTCTAGCATTATTCGGCTTCTCATGCCTTTCAAGTCTCGGCCTATTTGCAAACGAACGGATACTGTTTATGCGAGAGAGGTAAGCTTGTGGTATTTGAAGCGTCAGGCTTGATCAAACCTTATTGATAGGGCAAATGGATACTATTCATCGTTCACTTACTTCTCATCCAAGGTGCGCCCGTCCTACCTCCGCGATGAATCCATAATTCACCAACAAACAGATTTTATTCGACATTCTGCCATTGCGACTCGTTCCACCCCTTCTATTCGGTGGTATCGTATATCCCCTTGTGGGCCTCGTACCCACCGTCCCCGGCTTTTGGAAATTCATGCTTACCCTCGTTCTATTCAACTTGACGACTGCCAGTGTCGTCTTGCTAATATCCATAGCCTTCGCAAGCATCAGTGTCGCTAGCCTTGTCGGAACGCTCGTCATTCTTTTCAAGTAAGGTAGATCTAGTGCTGGTTCCGTTACTGACTACGTCGTACTCCATCTAGCCTTCTGTTCACAGGTCTGTTGATCAACCGCGAGTCCGTTATTCCCGCAATGCAATGGTTACATACTATTTCGTTCTTCCATGCCGCATTTGAAGCATTGGCTGTCAATGAACTCCGGTATCTACAGCTCAAGGAAGTCAGGGTAAGAGTTTCCCTGTCCAGTAGACTTGTTGTGTATCCTTCAAATCTTGTCAGTATGGTGTGGAACTCGACGTCCCAGCAGCCACTATTCTTTCCGTGTTCGGACTAAGAGCCCAGGTGAAGATTCTAGATCTATATATTGTATTGACTTCTGACACCAGGTTGTCTAGTCCTTCTGGTGGCCGAATATATCCCTCCTTGCAATCTTCTTTGTGGTGTTCACCTCGGCAAGCTTTGTTATCCTACACTTTTTCGTCAAAGAGAAGCGGTAGGAGACGCCAATGTAACATCTATCTATATATCAGATCATATTTTGTGCAATTAAGTCAGGTGATGTGTCTTGCATCAATCTTCGCTGAATGGATCTGGGACCCATCTCTTCGTCCACCAACCATTGTTCCATTCTCACTAATCGCTTCTATTGCTATCATAAGTTCACCTTTGAGAGACCAGCTTTGCGTGCTCCGGCACTTGACCTACCGCGTTAGCATTAAGATCAAGATTAGTGCCCGTGCCTTTGTGTTTTCGTGGAACATTTACCACCGTGAATTATTATCCAAGTGGTTAGACCGTGACAATCAAGACCTTATCCTTAAAAATGCGACGTCCGTGGTTTATGTAGGTTGCATAATGATCCTGTGATGGTGCAGACCTATCATAGGTAGCTTCTCACAATTGTTAGAGGTCCACTCAAGAGGCTGACCCGATGTAATTGGGTCTTATCAGCGAGATGTTGTCTTATAAGGCATCCTAGAGGGGAAGTCGGTGGGGTTACCTGGGATTAATTTTGGGCAAAGGTTAGATTGCCACCATAGTCCTCATTTCCTTTCACTTTTTTGTACAGTCACTGCTGGTGCCTGAACTTATTTCTATCACAAAAAGTGAATCATTGAGGATGGGCTGTTGCAGTGCATGGCAGATCTGAGGTTTACATATAATGGGTGTATACTGTTCACCCATTGCCTTTTTAAAAACCCTCCTCTGCTGCCCTGCTTTGGGTGCATTCTTCTGGTGTTATTCCTATGCACTCCTCCAAGGGGGTCATGTTGGGGGATGGGACTCTTGCCACATTGCAGGCCACCAGGAGCTGCAGGAGCAGCTACTCCTGTTCCTCTAGGGCAAAGTAGTGTACCTCAAGTCCAAGGGGGCACCTCTGCACAAAGTGTCCTGGCATGTTGCAGCACTAGCATAGAAGCAGGAGGGCAGATTGTTGCCAGGACCTGTTCACATCCATTGGAGCTCCTGGGAGTAGGATGGAGTGCACAGGCTGCATTGCCACAGGAGGAGCAAGTGGCAGAGGTGCTTGTACACAGGGAAAAGGAAGTGAGAGGCATGCATGGGGAGTGAGGGTTGCAGCTCAGCACAGGTCATGCTTAAGCTCTATGAGCTGCCATTGATCTTGGGCCACCCAGTACTACAAGGCAATCTGGTTGTTGGTGGGGCATCCTTTGGCAAGGCTGTCCATGCATTCCATGAGGGCTGGGTGTAGCCCCTTCTGCAATGTGAGACAGAGTTGGAGGCCATCAGGATACTTGGCCTGCTCTATTAAAGCTTGGAACACATTGATATACTTGTCCAGGGACTGCTTGGCCTGTCCATATTGGTTCTTGTTGTGGAGAACCAGGGCAGTGGTCTTGGCCAGATTCTGGGGAAAGAACTCATCCTGGAATTCCTATTTGAACTCAGCCCAGCTTGCAAATCTGCCAATGCCCTGGAGATATCAGAAAACCCTCATCGTGTATGTGGCTGCCCATCTGGACTTTATGTAGGACAGGACCCACACAATCTTCAGCTCATCAAAGAGGAAGTTGTTCCTGCAGAGCTGGATATAAGTGATGCACGATTAGAAAAAGTGCTCTTCAGATGCACAGTCACTATTGTAAGCATTGGGGAGTGCTAAGCAGGGAACATTGGTATGTCTCTGCACCAGAAGGGCTGCTTGTCATGACCTGCACTCACTCCCAGGCCCCAGGCACTCACCAGACCATCCCAATTGCCCAGGACACCAGGACCCTCATCAACAACTCTAGGAACACACCCTCTATCAGCCCCGGCACCCTGGCACCCCTCCCATCAACCCCCATCAACCCTGGAACACACCCTCCATCAGCCCCAGCACCCCAGCACACCTCCCATCAACTCCAGTGCCTGCTTCACACCAAAATTCCCCGATCATCCCACCTGCCTGGCCTACCAACCCTGACCACCCATCAATCATCTGGCTTCCCACACAATCACTCCCAAACACCCTGCACAATCATTTCCGGTGCCATTCAGTACTTCAGGCACACAGCCTCATGCACTAGCCCCAATCGACACTCCTGGGACTGAACCTCCCCAACCTGGTCCTGGACCTCACTATTTAAACCCATAGGTAGCACTCCATTACAGTAGTCTTGATATTACCTTTGCCAATACTCTGTCATACTACCATCCTGTACGAGCCTGCCTGTCTAACTTGTCTGCTAATCTACTTCTTTTCTCTCCAAGTCTCCCAGTCTTTCTAAGTCTCTTTTTCCTTCTTTGCCTCAGTCTCCTGGACTTTACTTCAATCTCCTAAACTTTGCCCCAGTCTTCCAGTTCTTCTTCTTCCACCCCCATGCCTACTCCCTCCCACTTCTCTTGATTCCAGACTTAGCCTGGAACCCCAACCCTCTCCTGCTCACTCTCCAGTACTCTGCACACCCCCAGAAGCACACCACACCCCCTTAGGCCTCCCTCAGAACTCCTGCTCTCTGTCTGGGACTGCTCCTTCAGATGTCAAGTCTGCCTAGTAAGGGCCCACTTGCAGTTGGAAGCCCCCATAGTCAGCGGAACCTGACACTGCTCTTGAGATGGGAAATTGCAAGATTGGCATTGGAAAGCTGCAGGAAGATGCTTGAGAAGCATCCAGAGGGAGTTTGAGATGGCTTCAATGGTTTGACAGAGGGTGGTGAAGGGATAGGGAGGTCTGGATAAGTTGCACCTGTACTTCTAATTGAAGCAAGCAACTCCAGGCATTGTCCTGCAGGGCTGGAGCCTCCACAGAGGGGTTGGAAGGAGCAAGCTGGAACATAGGAGCACTGGGGCTTAAGTCCGGTGGGGAGGTGACAAACGGCATGAAGTATCTGGACAAGCTGTAGGGGACCTCTGGACCAGAATTAAGAGACTTGTTCTGCTGTAAGGGCAACCTCTGGGAGTTGTGGCTAATTACACAACTTGGAGAGGAAAATCCAAAGAGAACAAGTCTAAGGACTCCTCTGCCAGGGCACAGTGCATCAAGTGGGTGCAGGGGTGTAGAAACATACTTATCAGGGAACCTATCTTTCATCTCTCATTCTCACTCTCTAATCCTCCTCTGGCCACCCCCACTATAGGTTTTCCTCATGCATTTCCTCAAGCCCTACTAGCCAGTACTACTTTTACACCTCTAGCTGCACTGGTTCTCTGTCTGTAATTCATTTACTGTCAGCTTCCCAGCACAGCCACTTCTGGATTTGAACAGTCTCCAGGTTTCTACTGTGTTAGGTTAGGGTTGAGGCTTTCTGTTATTCTGTACAGTAGCTTCCACACATTCAGAGCTTTGAAAGTGTCACCCTTGGCATAGGGAATCCCCAGAGTTGTTCTCTTTGGATCCCGTCTGTGTAAGGGTGACCTCCAGGAGTTGCAGCTAATCACACAACTGGCAGAGGAAAATCCAAAGTATATTAGAATCCATTACAGTACCACAGGAAATGTAGCTAATCACCTGGCAGAGGGAAATCCAAAGAGAACAAGTCTAAGGATCCCCCCATACCAGGAGTCTGAAAATACTACAAGGAGTCACCTGACTGTGAATGTGGCTGTGAACCCTAGGCCTGGGGTAGGTCCAGAGATGACCAGACCACTGTGGAATGATCCCAGGCATCCAGAAATAGAAGTCCCCTGACACTCTGCCAGGTGTGTAGCTATATCTGTACAATCTTAGATAGTATTTGGATCTCTCTCTGCCAGCTGTGTGACTAGCCATAGCCCCTAGAAGTTGCCCTTACAGTACTGTACAGCATGACTGTGCCTAAGCCCTCACCTTGGAGCAGATCCAGACATCTTCTATATGTCAGGGGACTTCCATTTCTGGACTTCTGAGATTAATCTGGAGTGGTCTGGACATTCCCAGACTGGTTCTGAGGTGAGGGTTTTGGCACGATCATGCTGTACAGTATGTTCCCACACTCCCATGCCTGTCTAACATATTACACCCTGGCAGAGAAGTCCTTAGACTTGTTCTTTTTGGATTTCCCTCTGCTAGGTGATTAGCTACTTTTTTGCTTTATTGTAAAGGTTTCTAATACACTTCGAATTTCCCTCTGCCATTTGTGTGATTAGCTGCAGCTCCTAGAGGTTGCCTTTACACCAGAATGAGTCTCCAAATTCTGGTCCAGAGGCTCCTTACAGCTTGCCAGGATATTCTGTGCCTCTGTTTGTCACCTCCCCACCAGACTTTAAGCCCCAGTGCTCCTATGTTCCAGCTTGCCCCTTCAGACCCCTCCATGGAGGCTTTGGCCCTGCAGGTCAATGCTTGGAGTTGCTTGCTTCAATTAGAAGCACAGGTGCAACTTACACAGACCTCCCTATTCCATTACTTTTAGATGCTCTCCCCCATGACAGGGAGGGCCAACCCCTGCCTCACTTTCTAGGCACAGTACCAGCAGCTGGAGGCCAACATGCAGGCCTTGAAGGTGAGCAATGCCCAACTGGGTGTGGAGCTTACCATCTTGTACTTGAGCAGCATGCAGCAGGAGGCTATACTGTCTCCTGCACACAGATGTCCAGGATCAGGCCAATGCATATGGCACAATAATGCAGCAAATCTGCAGGAAGGGTCAAGGATAGCCAAGAAGAGTTGGAAAGAGTGGTTGCAATGTGGAAGGAGCAAGCTAGAAGAGAGAGGAAGGGGTCTGCATTCTATCTGCAAGAGTTCTAGTCCAGGGCATTCACTGAGGTTGCCAATGATATGATGTTGCCATACCATTCAGAATATAACAAATACCAGAAGTCAAAATAAATATTTATTAAGGCTGAAAACTGTAAGCCTCCTGGTAAAACAAGTTTCAGCAACAATATTTCCTTAAAATACATCAGAAGAAATATAGAACAGAATAGGACAAGAATTATACTAGGCTATACACTCAATAATAGTCCAATCACTGTAATGGAAGGGAAGCATGGGACTGGCAAAAGCACTGAAGTAGCATCAATCTGACAGGATCTAGATCAAAGATCTGATCTAAGAATAACCAGATTGGAATGTTAGTTGAAAGGAGATAAAGGAAGGATGAATGGAAGAATACAAAGGGGAAATGAATGGAAGAATATAAATGGAGAAAAGAGCAAAAGGAGAAACAGAAAACTATGAATGGAAGAAATATAAAGGAGGAAGGGATAAATAAAGAAGTAGAAGCTAATAGAAAAGAGGAATGATGGCACAAGAAACTGGCCTGTGGCACCAAAACAAGCATCCAAAAGTGGGAAATGGGATAACAGTTATGCTAGAGGTGCAGAAAAGGCTGAAACCAAAAGTCAGGTGTAGGAAGTAGTCTGTGCACTGTAAAAAGAGGTATAAATAGCCCAAGTAGAGTAGCAAATAGACAAGCAATTGATAGGCAAAGGCTTGGTGGTTCCCAGGGAGTGAATTACTTAGGCTAGAGTTTGTTGAAAACCTCACATTAGAAGGCAATTTATTGGCAAAGGCTTGGTAGTTCCCAGGGAGTGAATAACTTAGGCTGGAGTTTGTTAAAACACCTCTACATTTAGAATAGAAATATTTTGGAAGTAAACAACCTCAACTTCAAGCATTTCTCAAGACATCAGTGTGGAGTTGGAGTGGATTAGTGTCAGAGAGAAGGGAGGAAACGTTTGACTGGGCAGTGCAATAGGGCAGTGAGGGTGGTGATGAGGTGGCAGATGTCACTGTCACAACCCACTTCATTTTCCACTCCTCTGACCTCACCCAACCCTCTTCCACCATACCCAGCTCACCCGCTGCCCCTCTGCCCATTCCCGACACCGCCCCACCACTGCCTGGACCCCACACATCACCACTCTTACTCCACATCAGTGGCGTATCAGTGGCACATTATCTTCTTTCCCCATCCAGACTAGTACAATCCCAGGACCCACCTTCCTTGTCCCACGCCCCTAAAAGCCCACCAGCAGCTCCAGAGTCTGCATACTATATGCCCTCTGGCCCCTTCAGAGTATATAAGGCTCTGGCTGCCTTAGTTGGTTGCTAGACTTAGTATTAACAATATTTCCCTACTTATCTGTTTTCTCTCTAGTCTGTTTCTCTCTCTATTTCTCTCAATATACTCTGTTTCCTTCCTCTTTTGGTCTGGTCCTCAGTTTCTACTTCTCCTTTGACTTCCTGCAACCTCCATATTTCCTATGGTCACCTCTAACTGCTTTTGGACCACTTCAGAGCACTTTGGACTTTGTGCCAAAGCCTCTTTCTAGCTCTGGAATACTTTGGAGTACTTTGGACGTCACACCAAAGCTCCCTACCCCCCTGTTGCCCTTCCTAGCTCCTCCAACTAGTGGGTCCCTTGCTCTATAGAGAGCCCCCAGGTCAGTGGTACCTGACATAATACTAAGTCTCCCCTCACTCATTGGAAGCTGGTATAGCAACCTACACCCAAAGCTACCTTTCTGCAGCCTATTCTGTTGACACCTATGGCAGACCATTAGTTGCATATCATCCTTACCCTCCTGACAATAACCCCGCCACTCCCCCCCAATCCCAACAGTACTACCTGGTCCCCGCACTGTATGCAAATTGGTACTGGCCTGCGGACACCTCTGGAGGTATGGCAATGCCTTCGATTAGTCAAGGCCCTGCCCTCAATTGGCATGCCTGGGTACCCCATCTTGCACAGAGCTCCAATACATGGGCTCAACCTTGGAAACACCCGGGCACCCCTCACACGCATTGGAAAGCTCCAATCCCTGCTAGTACGGGTCCTTCTGCGATGGGTCAGGGTGCCACATACGTTATGGAGGCAAATATAGCCACCCACATCCCTGCATACCCCTGACTCCTCTGGTGGGACAGCCTGCCAGTTCCATCTGTGCAGCCACCCCCCTCACCTCTTGGGCAAGGGAACATGCCCAGGGAGGCCGGAGATGCGTGCTTGCAGCAATGAGAAAGGATCGCGGACTATATGAGACAGAGTGACGAGGTCCTGAGATCACTCTGCATCACCAGTGCAGAGCTGATAAGACGGATTCAGAACCTGTATCACAGGCTGGGGCTACCCGAAGTGGGGAGTAATGTGGAGGAATGCACCAACCAAGTGTTGGAGGTCCATGGGCATTTTGCCCAGGGATCCCTCCCAGCACAGGCGAGCAACCTTCTGCATGATAATTCTGCTCTACGCAAGGAGCTAGCCAGACTGGTCAAGGAAATCCACGTGTCCCCATCACCAGGACAGTTCGAAGACCCCACGGATCTGGCGTACTCCTTCCACATCCAACACAATTCAGGAGCAGCAGGAGAACCCCCAAATGAAGGCCCCACCCAAGATGCGGAGCAGCAACACCTCCACATCCTCAATGCTGCCTCTGCTCTGCTTCGAGATCTCAATCCCTTGGGTGGACTCTTTGATCAACCTGCTGCACACGTGATAGGCCTCTCAGCACAATCCCGGGCGAACTTACTGCCCAGTGCTAGTGCTTTCCAGACATGGGGACATTTGATTGGATTAGCAACAGCTCATCCTACTTCCCTGGGGCCCTGACGTGACAACAATGCAGACGCCTTACAAGACACACTCTGTTATGTTGATATCTCTGAAGGTAACCCCCAAGCCCCTCCCTCCAGACCTCCAAATGTCCCTTAGGGAAACCCCATCTCTCCGGAAATGAGATGCCCCACATTCGAGCGCAAACCCCCCCCACTTTGATCTGCAAAATGGCAACTGCAAACCCCCACCAGATCCTTGGCATTCCAACACTACCAGGAACGCTCCTCTGGGCCCTCCTCCTTCTCCTCCTCCTCCCCCTCATTTCCACCCTCCCCCCCGTCCTCCCCATACCTACCCACTCGCCCCAGTTGGGCCCCCTCCCCCCCAGCTGGGTTCATGCCTGGAGGACAAGGTCCCCTTGGTAGACCACCAGGCGGCCCACCCCACTCTCCTGGACCTCCTGAACCCCCTTTAAGTCCAGGAGGAGTCCCGCTGGGTGGAAGACCTCAGCCACCACCCCCACCACCCCCACCCCCCCCACCTGGTCCTCCCCCAGCCCCTCTGGCCTGGATGCCAGGACCACCCCCTGCAGGCAGAGGCCTCCCCAGAGGTTTCCGGGGTGGCCCTCCTCGAGGTGGCCCACCAGGGGGAGGATCCCCCAGACCCCCCTAGGGGGAAGGGCTAGCAATTGGAGCATTTTCCCTGCAAGGCAGCCCTGGCAACCACTATCACTACTACTACAATGCTGGGGGCCCTGCAAGGAATGAGAATGATCATGGTGCTAAGGTTCATGAAGCCCTTGCTCATGAGGGACGGCTGGATATACAAAAACTGGAGATGTTCAGTGGTTGTAACCCCCAGAAGTGGCACACACCTATGCCAGTGACCAGGCTTGAGTAGCATTTGCCTTATCCTACCTCCAGGGCATTGCTCTTGACCATTACACCACACTCCTCTGCTATAATCCCCGTCACCCCCTTTTTTCTGACTGGCAGGCCTTTGTACAGGAATTCTCAGAGAAGTTTGGCATATACAATACTGCTGCCAAAGCCGAGAACAACCTGGTCAACCTAAAAATGTCCCCTGATGAACGCTTCACTGCATTTCTGGTGCAATTTGAGAAGGAAGCTTATAAAACCTCATGGAATTACAATGCCCTATGGTTTCAGCTTAGTAGAGCCCAGTCAGAATGCATCCACAATGTTCTCCGCATAGCTCCTAAGCAAACTTCCTTTGAGGGTCTCAAACACCTTGTAACTCAAATTGACCAGCGTCATTGGGAAGACCAGGCTATTCTGTCAACCGCCCACTGGCCCAGAGAGGCGTCCACCGCTCCAGGTACCTCTAGATGGCCTAGACCTTCATTTCCCTGTAACTCCACTGGTAAGCCCCCTGCTTGCCTAGGCAACAATCTCCATACCCCAGGAGCACCCAGTAGAGACCAAAACCCCTGCCCTGCAGCTCAACCCAATGCACAGCTGCAGGTGACAGGGATTGGGAAACAGCGTGAAGAGGACCTGAATGACGACGCCAAGAACCCCAATGACTTCAGGGACAATCCAGGTGAGGATGAGCATCTCAATGCTAATCATGCTCACAACATTGGATGTCCATGGATCACCATATCAGAGAAAACAAAGGAGTATAGAAGGAACAAGGGGCTCTGTCTACTCTGTGGTAAGCTGGGACACTTCATCCAGGAATGCCCAGAGTGCAGTGCCCTGGGACTTGTTGTCTGGGTAATGGACGGCAACAAGTACAAGTTCCAGTATGCAGAAAACGAGACCGTTGATGAGCCCCCAGTTTGGCCCAATGCATTTTAAGCCTTTAACACACTAGTACTGACCCAAGGTGGCAAGACCCCAGCAGCCCCCTATGAGCAAGTCCCCCACGCAGCACCAATGCATCCTCGCAGCCAACTACAACATCTACAGGCAATGGTAAAACTACTCACATGACAGTCAGCCTTGCCGCCTGCTCCACGGGAAGTTGCAGACATCACCAGCTTGCAGGCTCTCCTCTCCACAAGGAGCATCCCACTACCTCCAAACTTGACGCATTCTGGTCATGTGACGCATCACGACCTCTACCTGCGCATGCCGCCCCCACCGGGATGATTAATGAAACCACACCATCACCCCTGCATACAGGCTCAACACTCTGCCGGCACTCCCCGCCGGCTCGGCCTTCCTCTTCAAGTCAGAATATGTCCATATTTGACTCAATGATGACAGATGACCAACAGCTGGCACTTTCAGTCACCGCTGCCACACGCCACATTACAATTTAGTGCCCACCCTTGTCAAGACTTTGATTGACGCCCTGCACGTTATGTGGCGGCACACCCAAGCTAACCGCCCGCATGACGCTCCCTGAGTATCATTTACCTTCTTTATAGTCTTATTAGCGGACCTTTCACTTACATTTTATTAGCGGCAACTATTAGAGTCGTTGCCGACCCTTCACCAAGTTGCCGCCATCACTTACTATAAATACCTTACCATTTGTCAGTAGAGAATCATCGAATTGCACCCAGCACCTTCATGCCAAAGTCCAGATCTCTAAGAGCTCGCTTGAGGCGCTAAGCAATTAGTGACTCTGCCTTTCTCCATCTCTGACAAAGGTTCTCAGTGCAGCCTTTGTTCCATGTCTTAAATGGTACTATACGAGTACACCTTTGTCGTTGGTGCCAACGCTTGCCGCCTCTTAGCGCCGACAGTAAAGATTTGAAGCTTTGTAAGCTTATTACATATTGTCTACCATCCTTCTTGAACTCTTACCGCCTGCCATCAATTGATGGCAACATCCTTGCCACTTTACATCACACTCTAGGATTGAGTAACTGGGACCTGCCTGGGACTCCCTCTACACTTTGCGAGCCCAACGCAAAACAAGGCTAAGTGCAGCTTACTAAGAAAGCATTTAGTTAAATTTTGGGCACATCACTGTGACTTAGCAGACTCCAAAGACATGCTAAGCTGCGGAATCAACACTGACGTCTTGGCCCCTGTTTTACAACTCCGTGCATTGGCCCCTGCTCCAGACACCTGTACTGCTGCCCTCACTTCCCGCTCCTCACAATTGTTCCTCCTCCACACCATACTCCCCAAATCCTCTGACCCCTTCCCCCCCACCCCGACACTAATCAACAGCGGCGTGACTGACAATTTTGTTGACAAATCCTGGGCTCACAAAAATTCCCTCCCTCTAATTTGCCTTTCTGTTCCCATTGGGTTGTGTCTATTCAATGGAGAACCCTCCTCCACTGGAAGCATGACCCACTACCTACTTGTTTGTACCCCTCACATTTGAGGATGGGACCAGACAGGAACTCAGGATGCTCATTACCAAACTCTACCAGTCAGCCCCACTAGTCCTGGGCCTTCCATGGCTCCACTCTACAAATCTTAAAATAGACTGGTGCTCCCTATCCATGAGCCTCAGTCAAGAAACGAGCCCCAGACCCCATCCCCCTATCCTCTTCCATCTCCCCACCCCCTCCTCCTCTTCCTCCTCCACCGGGAAACTCCACTCCAACTCTGCAAAGTCGTTCACTATTGACATCAAGCTCCGGTCCAACCAGCACTCCTACCTTGCACTCATAGATAGCAGGGCAACTGAAACTTTTGTCAGTGCAGAGTTGGGCCTCTTGGCGGACTCCTTGGATGCCCCCATTGAGTTACAACTCTTTGACAGACAACCCACCCAGTTAGGACCTATCACTCACCGTCATGTTGATGCCATCATGCTCTCAAATGGGATCTCCTTCCCAGTGAATCTCCTGATCACACAACTATCACAGGCCACTCCCATAATCCTGGGACTTCCATGGCTCTGGGAAGCCAACTCAGACATGAACTGGAGGTCCATGACAATGACGTTCAACACAGGAGATGAGCGCCTTGCGGTGAGCATCTCCCTGAGGTCCTGACACAACCCCTCCATTGAAGAGGTAACCAATGAGCACCGTCCTCTCCTTCCTAACCCCCTCTCTCCACTTGGACTCATGCTAGAGGACCTAAAAGGGGAGGGTAGTGCAGAAAACACCACAAAAACCCAACACCGTGCTGCCCCCAAAACCCCAAACCTCACTCCTATGCCACCCCTCGATGCATGGGCCCAGGCACCCACCCCCTTTTTCCTTGCAGATACAGGTACAGGTACAACTCCCCCTTCCAACGTTAATTCTGACCTCTCTTGCAGCAAGACCAGCAAGAACTCCAATGTTCCCCCTTCCAATGCTAACTCTGACCTCTCTCGCAGCAAGATTCACAAGAAATCTGAAATCCTCCCTTCCCCCACTAACTCCAACTTTTCCCGCAGCAAGGTTAGCAAGAACCCAACTCCCTTCCCCCCCAATATCCCTTGGAATAGGTACAAGGGCCAGCCCTGCTTGAGATCCCCATCCTCACACCCCTATCGCAAGGAACCTCCTTCAAACAGTCCCTCAGGAGGTCCCCCACAAGTAAGAATTATTGGCACCGCCCTGTTTACCCAGATTATTCAGGAAGGGGGACAAGCCTACCAACTCCATATCACTCCAACCCTCCCTGAAGAACACCTCTGGGCTGATGCACCTACTCCAGAAAAGAAATTGGAAGATCAAATCCTTCAAGAAGTCGTTTCCTCTGAGTACCATGAATTTGCCGACGTGTTTTCCAAAACCAGTGCCCAAGAACTTCCTCCCCATTGCTCCTATGACCATAAAATTGACCTGGACGACGGTATGTCGCTACCATTTGGGAAGATCTACAACATGTCAGAAGTAGAGCTCCGGGCACTTAAGAAACACCTCAATGACATGCCCAGGAAAGGCTTCATTAGACCCTCTGCCTCCTCTGCAGGAGCCCCTGTCCTCTTTGTCAAAAAGAAGAACGGATTGCTGCGGCTGTGCATTGACTACTAGGGACTCAATAAAATCACCAAAAAGACCCGGTACCCCATCCCACTCATTAGGGACTTAGTTGATCACCTCCAGAATGTGAAGGTCTACACAAAGATTGATCTCAGGTCAGGATACAACAATGTTCACATTGCTCCAGGTCACAAATGGAAGACAGCATTCCGCACTCGCTACAGGCTATTTGAATATCTAGTCATGCCTTTCAGAATGTCCAACGCCCCCACCACTTTCCAATTCTTCATCAACGACATCTTCCACAATATGAGCAATGTTTTCATGATTGTGTACCTGGACAACATCCTGATCTACTCCAACTCTCTTGAGGAACACCACAGGCACGTGCGACACATCCTAGAATGACTCTGGGAGCACAACCTTCATGCTAAACCCAAGAAGTGCTCTTTCCACACCCAGGAAGTGGAGTATCTAGGCCTCATCGTGTCCCTGGAGGGAGTCTGCATGGATCCTGCCAAGGTTGAGGCTATCCTAAACTGGCCCTGACCTAGGAATCTCAAGGAGCTCCAAGCCTTTCTAGGTTTTGCAAACTTCTACAGGCGCTTCATAGACAACTACTCCAGTATCACCAAATATCTGACCCACCTGACCTGGAACAATGCTCCTTGGGATTGGGACTCCAGATGCCAGAGCGTCTTTGAACTCCTGAAGGAGGCATTCACATCCGCCCCCATCCTGTGACATTACGACCCCTCCCTCCCAGTGGTCCTCAAGTGTGATGCCTCTGATTATGCTATTGCCAGAATCCTCTCCCAAATAGACCCCAATAGCAAGGATCTTTGTTCTGTGGCTTTCTACACCTGTTCTATGATAGCTGCAGAGCTTAACTACGACATGTATGACAAAGAGCTCTTTGCCATAGTCAAAGTGTTTAAGCAGTGGCATGTGTACCTCAAGGGTGCGAGACAATGGATCCAGGTATACTCTGATCATAACAACCTCCAATACTTCACCACCACAAAACAACTCAGCAGGCATCAGGCTAGGTGGTCAGAACTCCTATCGGAGTACGACTTTACTATTCACTATTGCCCCAGATTACTTGGGGCCAAGCCTGACACACTGACTAGGAGGTCAGATGTATACCCAAAGAAGTCCTTTGAAGACAAGCAGAATGCCTTCAACCAATGCATAATCATTCTGCTGGAGCACCTGCATTCCGTGGTGCTCTTCAACAAAGAAGGACTTCTAAACAGGATTTGGCACGGACATCCAGGCATCCGTAAAACCACCCAACTCATTATGCAAACATATTTCTGGCCAGGTCTGAAGAAGGATGTAATGCGCTATGTCCGCTCCTGTGAACCCTGTCTCTGGGCTAAGGTTCCTCGCCATCACCCCTTTGGACTTCTTAAACTCCTCCCTGTAGGTCAACGACCATGGACTTCCATCTCCATGGACCACATCGTTGAACTACCGGAGTCTGATGGGTATAACACTATCCTCGTCATAGTATGCAGGCTAACCAAGCAATCCATCTTTATACCCTGTCATACTACTGATATGGCACCGGACCTTGCAAGGCTGTTTGTCAAGCACATCTTCTCCAAGCATGGGCTCCTGGACGACATTGTCTCTGATTGGGGTTCCCTGTTTGTGTCTGTCACAACCCGCACTAAGTCCCAAGCCCCAGACGCCCACCAAATCATCCCAACTGCCCTGGGACAACAGGACCCTCGCCAACAACCCAAGGGACACACTTCCATCAAACCCAGCACCCTGGCACACCTCCCATCAGCCCCGGCACCCCAGCATAACTCCCATCAACCCCTCATCAAGTCCGGCGCCCACCTTTATCCCAAAAACCCCTGATCGACCCTCCTACCCAACCTACCAACCTGAACACCCACCAATCATCTGGCTTCCTGCGCAACCACCCCTGGATGCCCCACATGATCATCTCCGACACCATTCAATACCTCAGATACACAGCCCCACGCACCAACCCTGATTGTCACACCCAGGCTAAAACCTCTCTGAGCTGGTCCCAGACTTTCCTACTAAAATCTGTAGGTAGCATTCCACTAAAGTAGTCATGATATTACCTTTGCCGTTACTTTGTTGTACCTCCATTTTGTACAAGCTTGTCTGTCTAACTTGTCTGCCAATCTATATCTTCTTTTCTCTTCAAGTCTCCCAGTTTTTCTAAGTCTCTTTCTCTCTCTTTGCCTCAGTCTCCTGGACTTTGTCTCAGTCTCCCAGTTCTTCCTATCTTGCTCCTGCACACCTCCCCCATCTCCGGACTTTGCCTGGAACCCTGACACCCTCTTGCTCATTCTCCGGTACTCTGTGCACTCCCAGAGCACCTATCACCCATCCGGACTTCTTCCGGAACTCCTGCTCTCTGTCCGGGACTACTCCCTCAGATGTCAAGTCTGCCTAATAAGGACCCGCTTACAGTAGAAAGCCCCCATAGTCAGCGGAACCTGACAGTGTCAAAATTCTGGCAGTCCTTATGCTGGGTGCTCGATGTACAGACGAACCTGTCCACCGCCTACTACCCAGAGACCAATGGGCAGATGGAGCATGTCAATCAAACACTAGAGCAATACCTTTGCCTCTATGTTAACTACCTCCAGAATGATTGGCGCACCGAACTACCTGTGGCAGAGTTCACCTACAACAACACTTCCCACTCCGCTACCGGAGTATCTCCCTTCTTTGCCAACAAGGGATACCACCCCTGTCTCACCATCTCACTCCACAATATTCCCTTCCATGCTGCCCACAAAGTAGCCTATGACCTCCGGGCCTTACAGGAGTTCCTCCAGGAGAAAATCACCACTGCCAACAAAGCCTACAGTAAACATGCAAACACCAAGCAAATGGCGACTCTGGACTGGCCCGTAGGGTCGCTCATCTGGCTAGATAGGAGGAATATAAAGACCCACCGACCCTCCCCAAAACTAGATCATAAATGCCTAGGGCCTTTCAAAATCACTAAAAAGGTCTCCTCCCATGCCTACTGACTTGCTCTTCCCCCCGGCATGAAATCCCTCCACCCTGTTTTCCACGTCTGCCTCCTCAAACGCCATCCCCCCAACCCCTTCTCCCAACATGCTCCACCCCCACCCGTCGAAGTCGACGGTGAATCCAAATACAAAGTTGACAAGGTCATTGACTCCCGCCACTATTGGGGCAAGGTCCACTATCTGGTCTGATGAGTCAGGTACAGCCCCAAGGACGACACCTGGGAACCCCTTGCCCACCTCTGCAGAGCCCAGGATGCTCTCCGCACTTTCCACTGCCTCTTCCCCGACAAACCTTGTGACCCCCAATTCACCTAAACATACTCCTACCCCCCTCTGCACATCAATCCCTCCTCTGCCCCCCATTCCAACTCCCACCCTCCTTATCCTCACCCCCTCTGCACTCCGACACCCCCCTCCCACCCCGACACGCCTCTGCCAATCCACCCCTTACATACTGTCTTCCCCCCAACAAAAAAAAAGCAACAACAACACTACATACTCCCTCTTCTTCTATACTTCTCCCCCACCTCCCCGTCTCCTCGAACTTCAAAAAAAAAAAAAAAAAAAAAAACAGTACCCCATCCATTATTAATCCATCTCATCTCCTCTCTCTTCTCCATTATATTTCAGTTCTGCTCTACTTTCCAAGCCATTACTAGTTTGCCCACTGCCAGACCAAACCACGATATATACAAACTACTATACACTATTTACAAAACACAAAAAAAAAAAAAAGAAAAAAATAACAAAAACAAAACACACAAAATCTGACCCCTACTACCCCTACCCAAACTCCAACCCCTCCTCACTCACCCAAGTCCATCCAAAAACCCCCTCCACTACTTCCCTCCCTGACCGCCTCCCCCAACCTCAAATCCACTTCTCTGCCCTCCATGTCCACATCGACTGCCAGATCCATCTCTGCCTCCAGCCCCTCCTCTGCCTCAACGACCCCCAAACTCCCCACCATGTCACTCCACTGCTCCTGCAAGACCAGCCCCAAGTCTGGTGCCTCCGCTCCAATATTCATTGCGACACACTCTAGGGGCCTGCGTGCTGCAAAGAAGAGATGACGGTGAGTCTCAGTGTCCTCCAGAGTGTGTAGGCCCTCACCCACCCATGGGGGCAGACAATAATGGGGCTGAATCTGCCGCAGCCCGTCCAAAACAAAGGCCCAGGCACCTAAGACCCCATCCAGGAGCTTGCAGTGCCGCTGTATCCACCCTGCTGCAGTCAGCACCAGTCCTTGAGCATGAATTGCACCACTCACCTAACTCCGCTGACCAAGAGGTGGAAACTTGGGCCACCAACCACCTCCGCTGCCTCTCCATGTCCCTCCTCAAGTCTTCCGCTGTCAGCCCACCGTTTGCAGGTAGTCCCAATCGCCGTCAAAGGACCAGCATGTTGGGGTCCTAGTCGGTGAGGACTCCCCCGTCCCACTGGGCCCCGGAATCTGCCCAAGTCCTCGTGCCTCCTCCCACCCGCTCCTCCAGCAAGGGGCCACCCACCACCACCCCTCCCCCTGGCAAACTCCCACCCTCCTCAACCTCCTCCCCCACCCACTGCACCCCCTTATCCTGCACCTCCTGGAAACCCCCCCAGAGACGCCCTAATCCTCATGACCCCACAGACATGCCAATTCTGCCTCCAACACAAACACCGCCCTTTGAGAAGCAATTGCGGGCATTGCAAGACTCCCTTTGGTCATGGATTAATTGGTGGAGGGCCATGCAATATTGAGCGGCAAGCCAGTGGGTCTCAGCCAGGAGCATGCAATTCATGGCCTCCAACCGCACATTGTGGAAGTGGAGGGAGGCTGCCTCGTCCTTGTGACCGCTGAGGGGGGAAAAGACGCATGTGAAGGGGACCACCTCCCCCTGGACCCCAGACCACATAGCCCTGCCCAATCCCTAATCCAGTCGGGGCCTCTGGGGAGCCCTCTTGTCATTGTCATCATTGTCATCACCGTTGCCATCATCTTTGTCCTCAACCCGTGCCCAACGCTTCTCTAGTGCCACCGCAGACACACCTCCTCCCACCCCCATTCCACTCACCCCCTCAGTCATCCACTGACCCTCACCCTCCCCCATCCCCGTCTCATCACCACTCTCCGAGCCCTCCTCCTCCAACCCGTCCTCCTCATCCTCCTCACTCTCGCTAACTTCTGGCCCCACTACCTCTCCCACTCCACTGTGGCAGCCCAAGACCTTGTATACGACCCCCAATGGCCAACTCTCCTCATGAGCCACCAACCACGTGGACCAGAGGGTCCAGAACAAACAACAAGCATGGCGGTGGCGGCATGCCTTGCAGGTTGCACCACCCTGTTGGGAACGCACCTTGGTAGTGGGGAAGATGCAGGGGCACCCCCACTGGGTGCAAAAGTTGCACTGTGTAAGTATTAAGGGGAGGGACACAAAACCCAAAGGAGGCCTACCGGTGTGTTAGCCACGCACCATGCATGGAGAGGGACCATAATGGCATCAGGAAGCCGTGCCAGGACTTCCTGCACCTGCAAAAGCGAGGGGCACACAGAGGTGGCAGGGGCACGAGGGGGCTGGGGGGTGGGGGTGCAATGGGTAGGAGTGGTGGGGGCACGAGGAGGGAGAGGGGGGCGACAGGGAGGGGAGATGGGGGTGTGAGAGGCTTGAGGAGCACGCCGGGGTACACTCATCACAGCAGTTTGGTAACGCAGGGCATGTGCCTCCATGACAACAACTGGACGGGGTGGTAGTGGGGCAGGAGGGGGGGGCCCAGGCATGGGAGGTGCTCCTATGGGACACGTCGACAGACCAGGGGCGGGGGGAGGTGGAGTACAACGACTCGATAGGGGGGACATTGTGTTGACAGAGGAATGGCCATGACAATACAAGTGTGAAAAATCAACCCAGAGTGGCGTGATCAGCCATCAAATCCCACACCCACCCCTAAATAGACCTATTCACGCCACCACGCTGATGCGCCCAAAATTTAGCTAAATGCTGTCTTAGTAAGCTGCACTTAGCCTTGTTTCGCGTTGGGCTCACGAAGTGCTGAGGGAGTCCCGGGCAGGTCCCAGTTACTCGATCCTATAGTGTGAGGTAAGGCGGCAAGGATGTTGCCGTCGGTGGACGGCAGGCGGTAAGAGTTCAAGAAGTACAGGAGATGATACGTGATAAGCTTACAAAGCTTCAAATCTTTACTGTTAGCGCTAAGAGGTGGCAAGCGTTGGCACCAACAATGAAGGTGTACTCGTATAGTACCGTTCAAGACGTGGAACAAAGGCCGCACGGAGAACCTTTGTCAAAGATGGAGAAAGGCAGAGTCGCTAATTGCTTAGCGCCTCAAGTGAGCTCTTAGAGATCTGGACTTTGGCGTGAAGGTGCTGGGTGCAATTTGATGATTCTCTACTGACAAATGGTAAGGTATTTATAGTAAGT